>QEPC01012864.1:1149021-1189785 GCA_003113815.1 Sphenodon punctatus | reverse complement strand
CCCCGAGGAAACATTCCCCCAATCAATATTAGGGTAACTGAAGTCACCCATTATTATTATGTTGCCGACTTTAGTAGCCTGTCTAATCTCTTTTAGCATTGCTTTATCAGTCTCTCTGTCCTGGTCAGGGGGATGATAGTATAGCCCTACTGCCCTACTCCCCTTTATACCTTGAATTTCTATCCATAGAGATTCTAGGGAACAGTTTGCATCCTTTAAAATTTTAATTGTACTTGACTCAATGTTGTCTTTTACATATAGAGCCACCCCACCACCAACTCTATCTACTCTGTCATTCCTATATATTTTGTACCCTGGTATTAGTGTCCCATTGGTTAGCCTCGTTCTACCATGTCTCTGTGATGCCTATAATGTCTAGATCTTCATTTAGTGCCATACACTCTAATTCTCCCATCTTACTTTTTAGGCTTCTAGCATTTACATACAGACATTTATGGGTATTCTTTTTATTCTTCTTACTGTGCACATTATAGGGGACCCTATAATTATCAGGCACCCTGGAATTGTTATTTATCTGTTCTCCAGCGAATTCCACCTGAAGTCCCTTAATTTTCATCCCTTCCTCAGTCTTAAGCAACTCTAAATCCCCTAAATTAACATCATCCTGTATAGATGCCACAGTCCGAAGCGTGCACCCCACAGTGCCTGTCGGCTTCCCCCCAGGTTCTAGTTTAAAAACTGCTCTATCACATTTTTAATGTTTAGTGTCAGCAGCCGAGTTCCATTCTGGTTAAGGTGGAGCCCATCCCATCTGTATGGGCTCCCCACCCTCCACAGAAGGCTGCCCAGTTCCTGATAAATCTAAATCCTTCCTCCTTGCACCATTGTCTCATCCACGTATTGAGACGTCGGAGCTCCGCCTGCCTCTGGGGTCCTGCGCGTGGAACAGGCAGCACTTCCGATAAGGCTACTCTGGAGGTTCTGGACTTGGGTCTACTACCTAGAAGCCTAAATTTGGCCTCCAGAACCTCCGTCCTACATCTACTTACGTCATTGGTACCAACATGGACCACAACAACAGGTTCCTCCCCAGCACTCTCTAGGATTCTATCTATGTGTCGTGTAAGGTCCGCTACCTTCACACCAGGCAGTCAAGTTATCATGTGGTCCTCACGGCCACCAGCAACTTCTATCTTGGCCACATTATGTTTAAGGTGGCGGCGAGACATCCAGGCAGCGATGTCAGACAGGCAAGCTGGACTGGGAGTGGATTCTGGGCGAGAGTTCTGGCACAGAGAAGTAGACCTGTGAATCCTCAGCATAAATATGGTACTGGAAGCCATGGGAGGAAATCAGAGCACCAAGGAAACAGGTGTAGAGGGAGAAGAGAAGAAAGCCCTGGACAGAGCCATGGAACACACCAACTGATAGTGGTGGAGGAGGATCCACCAACCGATACACTAAATGTGCAGTGGGACTGGTAGGAGGAAAACCAAGCTAGGATAGAGTCCTGAAATCCAAAGGAGGACAGAGTGTCCAGGAGTAGATGGTGGTCAGCGGTGTCAAAAGCAGCAGACAGGTCAAGGAGAAAGAGGACAGAGTAATGGCCATGAAGATGTCATTGGAGACTTTGACAAGGGCTGTCTCTGTCGAGTGAAGAGGGCAAAAGCCAGATTAGAGAAGATCAAGAATGGCCTGAATCACAAGGAAGTCAGGGCAGTGGGCACACTCGAGCATTATGGAGCAAAAGGGGAGGAGGGAGACGAGACGATAGCTAGTAGGGCAAGTAGAATCCAGTGAAAATGTTTTGAGTAGTGGTGTGACAGCATGTTTAAAGGCAGCAGGAACAGTTGCAGTGGGAAGTGACAGATTGAGGATGTGACGGATGGAGGAATGGACTGCAGAGGAGATGGAACTGAGGAGGTGGTGGGGATTGGGTCAAAGGAACAAAGAGTAAGTTTGGAGGAGGAGAGAAGATGGGCAATTTCCTCTTCTGTCACTAGAAAGAAAGAAGAGAGGAGGCAGGGAGTGATGGAAATGGGGGAGGGGCTTAGCAAAGAGCTTGAGGTGGATCTTGTGAATCTTGTAATGGAAGAAGTTAGCTAGAGCCTGGGCAGGGAGTGAAGAGGCAGGGGGAGGAGGGAGGCAAGTTGGCAGGGGTTGGAGGCACAAAAATTAGTCAGATGGACATAGTAGGCCTGTTTAGCAAGGGCAATAGCCAAGGGTGCTTGCACATGTTACTGGAAGAGGGGGGGCGAGGGGGGGGAGGGAGGGGAGGGAACGACTTCCATGTAGGCAATTGCAGCTCTAGTCTCACGGGAATTAGCACACATAGGAATGTGCTATTCTGCTTTCCTTCCACGAAAACACCCGTGATTGTAAGAGCTACATCGAGGGACCCAGTCACGCGTGGGAGAAAAGCAGAATAGCACATTCCTATGTGCACCAATTCCCATGAGAATAGAACTGCGAATGCCCTCACGGAGGTTTCACAGCCCCCTCCCCCCCAAGGTAACGTGTGCAAGCGCCCTGAATTCAGGGAGGTATGAATTTGAAGTGCAGGAAGTTAGCAACAAAGTAGGAGTTTAGCCAGAGATGCTCAGGAGAGCGGGTACAAGAGCATAGGAAGTGAACTACACTCATGGAAACCTAGAGAAAGACTTCAATGATATAGCAACAGGGGGCACAGGGAGCCCAGGCTCATGCAGTGCTGAAGCAACAGAGTGGCCACTGTTGGAGGTCGGATGCTGGTCCAGATGGACCAAAGGTCCGACCCAGTATGGCACCTCTTATGTTTTTATCAGCAAGGAGGGCCCCAGGGCTGGCCATATAATCAACAGAGCCTGGAGCAAAAAGGGGTAGAGCCCAGAGCAGGGGGTAAAGCTGGAATGGGAGGGCAGGTCCTCACTGCTTACACATGCCTAAGATGTCCCTGCCTAGTAGAGGGTTGCTTTGAGGGCTGCTGTCTCAGTGCCTGGCTTCAGGAGGGGGAAAGTGAGGTACATGGGGTTGATAGGGTACTGATCCTGCCTCCCTCCATCCTCGAAAACATGTCCTTGCAATGCTGCAGGAGGAGCCACCAGCCCAAGGGATGTAAGCAGAGGAAAGCCCTCCCTGTGAGTGGGAACAGTCCTGGCAGTCTTTCAGACCTGAGCCCAAACTCTCACTTGCTCTATACGGCCAGGGCTCTTCTCTCCCAGCCCAGAGACACTCACCAGGTGAGGTCGATGCCAAGGGCCATCATGCCCCAGAAGGTCAGCAAGGCACTCAGCAGCAGGGACAGTGATGCACAGACGTAGAAGTTCAGCTCCCGCTCTTCTGGAACCCGGGTCTCCAGCAGCCAGCCCAAGGCAGCTCCTAGGTGGTAAAGAAAGAGACAAAAAAAGTTGCATCCGCTAAGTCCCGCCCAGCGGAGCTTTTCCGGGTGGTGAGGGGGCAGGTCAGTCTGGCCTCCCTCTGCCTGCTGTGATTTGTTTGTGGACTTTTTAACAGATAAAATTGCTCAAATCCACCACAGTTTTGACGCAACATTTTTAGCAGTAGGTGAGTCGGAGGCGGGAGAAGCCCCGTCTTGTCCTGTTTTGTGGGATGAATTTCAGGATGTTTTGCCCTCAGATGCAGGGGATGCTCTTGGGACTGTTCGAGCCACTTACTGTCAACTAGATCCATGCCCGTCTTGGCTGGTCAAGGCCGGTTGGGAGACATTAGGTCCGTTGCTGATGGGGATTGTCAATGCCTCTCTTGGGGAGGACAGGGTGCCGGACTGTCTTAAGGAGGCTGTGGTGCGGACCCTGCTCAAGAAGCCATCATTGGACGTTGACGTCCTGGCCAGCTATCAGCCGGTCTCTAACCTTCCCTTTTTAGGGAAGGTTATTGAACGGGTGGTGGCCCGGCAGCTGCAGGAGCATCTGGACCGGATTAATTTTCTCGATCCCTTGCAGTCTGGCTTTCGTCGGGGATATGGCACGGAGACTGCGCTTGTGGCTTTGGTCGATGACCTCTCCCATGAGTTGCACCGGGGTCGTTCGACCCTGTTGATCCTGTTCGATCTCTCGGCTGCATCCGATACCGTTGATCATGAGTTGTTGGTAACTCGACTGTGGGACCGGGCAGGGACTGGCGGGGCCGTTCTTGAATGGATCTGTTCTTTCCTGGCTGGGAGAACCCAACGTGTGGTCCTGGGTGATTTTTTATCTTCTCCCCAGGGCCTCACGTGTGGAGTCCCGCAGGATTCTATCATGTCCCCTCTCTTGTTCAATGTGTATATGCAGCCTTTGGTTGTTAGCGAGTTTGGCGTACGGTGTCATCAATATGCTGATGACACCCAGCTATATTCCTCTTTTTCATCTGACTCAGGCCCGGCAGTCTCGGTGCTTACCCGGTGTTTGATGGCTGTGGGGGATTGGATGAGGGCGAGCCGCCTGAGGTTAAATCCTGACAAGACGGAGGTGATGGTTGTGGGGAAGGCCGTGGGAGTGGTAGCCCCCATCACTNAGGCCGTGGGAGTGGTGGCCCCCATCACTGATGGGGTCCGTCTTCCCTTGTTATCTCAGGTTTGGAGTCTGGGGTGCTCCTGGACCCGCAGCTCCGCCTGCATGTCCAGGTGGTGGCTGTGGTGAAGGGGGCAATTACATCTGGTGCGTCTGCTTCGGCCATATGTCGCAGACTCAGATCTGGCCACGATCGTCCATGCTTTTATTACCTCGAGACTGGACTACTGTAATGCACTCTACATGGGGCTACCCTTGGTGCTGGTTTGGAGACTGCAGCTGGTGCAGAACGCGGTGGCCCATCTTCTAACGGGACCGGGCTGATGCAAGCACATTACACCAGTGATTCGCTCTCTGCACTGGCCGCCGATAGTCTTCCGGGCCCAATTCAAGGTGTTGGTGTTCACCTTTAAAGCCCTAAACGGCCTGGGCCCATCCTATCTGCAGGACCGCTTCACCCACCAGATCCTGGATCGGCCCCTGCAGTCGGCCGGGGGTGCCCTCCTCAAGGTCCCCCGGGTTTCTCAGGTGTCGACCTTGTGGAGGGCGTTCTCTGTGGCCATGCCACAGCTGTGGAACTCCCTCTCGTTGGAGGTCCGCCTGATTACCGACCTCCCCTCTTTCCGTAGACAATGTAAGACCTGGCTGTTCCATTGTGCCTTTCCCGAGAGAGATGAGTTGGGTGGGTTGGGTTAGGGTGTAATTTGTTTTAGTGTGGGGTTTTTAATTGTATTTTTGTTGTTTTTTAATTTGTTTTAATATGTTGTTAGCCGCCTGCAGATGCTTTTAGCAGGAGGGGGCAGCATAAAATGTTTATAATAAATAAATAAAATAAATAAAGGCAGAGTGGAGGGTTCAGACTGTGGTCAGGTACCCAGAGCAGTTGCCAATACAAGGGGAGCCTCCAGGGACTGGGTGGGAAAGAGGCCCATTGGAGACTGGGCAGGTACTGCAGTGGCCTAACTGAGCCTGCAGGGGGCAGGATACAGCCACATCCCCACAGGGCTCCCGAGGACAAGCCTGCTACTTTGGTTGTGCGTCCATACATCGGTACATATGGGACTTTTCCGTAATGCTTGCCAAGCAGTGTGGGCTAACTGGGCTCCAACACAATTACTGGCCAGGATACCTGGGGTTGCATCGAAGGTAAGCTGAAAGTGAGACCCCCTCCCTCCATTAAAATCAGTTTCCATTTAGTTTAATGGGGGAGCAATTTCTTCTCCTCTCTTCCAGCCTGGAAGGGAGGAGCAGGAGTGGGAGGGGTTAACCTAAAACATCAGCTCCACGTGCTCAAGTTGATCTTCAACCAGGGAAATGGGGTGAGAAAGTCTCTATGCCCCGTCCTCTGACATAGCTGCCCTCCACCGCCCCAATTTCACTGGGTTACCAGAAGTACCTGGCTGACCTGGACAAACTGGGGCTTCTCCAGAGAGACTGGGTCAAAACCTAAGAGAGCTGGCGACCCTAACTTGGCTTGTTTGTTAGACTAGGATCCTGCCTCACTCTCTTGGGACTCCTGACTCAGGCCAAGCCATGACAGCTGATCTCCCCCATGGTGTCCATAGCCGGCTCATCCCATCCCAGAAAGTGCTGATACCTGGGCCCCATGCTGGCTTCCTTGACAGACCTGCCCTATGTTCTCAGGCAGGCATGGGTAGGCAATGCACCCAGACTCTACCCCTCATGCCCCCCGCAACAACAACAAAATCTACTAACCAGCAAGGATTCCACCCAGCACCTGATGGGGGAAGTGAGCAAGGATGAAGATGCGAGAAAGGCCCACTGCCAGCAGTAGGAGGAAGTAAAGCGTGAAGGGCACAAGCCTTACCAGCCACCTGTTGGAGAGGATAGAGGCAGGAGGGTTACAGAGCTGGGAAGGGGTAGGAACCAGACACAATGCAATCCCCCTCCCCTTGGAACTGGGGGAGCCTGATGGAGACTCAGCCAGCTCTCCCCCCCCCCCCCAATCCATGGCTGTTCCTCGCTAGAGCAGGGCGCAACCAGAATCTTGCTAAGAAGGGGTTGTTGTGTGGGGGTTTGGTAGCAAGGCAGATCCCTTCACAA
The DNA here is from genome assembly GCA_003113815.1 of Sphenodon punctatus. Lineage (NCBI taxonomy): Eukaryota > Metazoa > Chordata > Lepidosauria > Sphenodontia > Sphenodontidae > Sphenodon > Sphenodon punctatus. Next base: position 1,183,270 of record QEPC01012864.1, on the reverse strand, counting down.
TGTCCTTGTAACCTCACTCCTTGTTCTGTAATCTGTTTGTGCCTTGCCCCAGAGCAATGCATTCACACAGCTTGCCTATTCCCCTAAACCACTCCTTAAATCAGGTGGCAGAAAATAAGTGATCATAAAGAAGCACAGATCTTTGTAAGGGTACCAAAAAACACTCAGAATATGGGTTTCGGCAACTGACTAACTAGTCAGTTGCCGAAACCCATATTCTGAGTGTTTTATGCTCCCCCAGTCCTCCATCAGGCTCCCCCAAAAGTGTTATCTGAATAAGCCAGGGACCTGTGCTCACTGCATTTTCCCCACTAGCAGTGGTGAAGAAAATGTAGTGAACACAGGTTCCTGGAACAAGCCCATTGGGGAAAGGCAGCAAGGGCTGCACTTTCCACTGTTTTATGGAACTGTGTGAATGAGACTTAGGAGTGGGTAGTGGCACCAACCCCATATTCTGGGTGTTGTGTGAAATCCTTACCACTCTCTTTGCTCCCTGATGATCCTTTATCCAAGAATGTAGCAGAGTCTCTTAACTGCTCAGCTGCCAAACTTACTGCCAAACTACTAGCAAACATCAGAGACATGGCTACATCCAGGGGTATAAGTAGGTTAGAATGGGCTCTGGTACAGAAAAATAGAATGCCCCTGGCCCCTGCTCCCACTTCTGGGGCAAGAGGAAGTGGGGGTTACTAGGGGTAGGGAAGCCAGGGTCACCAGGGTGGGGAGCAGAGCTTACCTGAGCCAGGAGGAGGCAGTGCCCGACAGGCTTGCCCTAGCACTACAAGGGTGGGAAGGCCACCCACCCACTCAGCATTCCTTCAGACTGCCAGTCCCAATCCCCTTGCATCCCAGCACACTCTGCCCCCACTAAGTTAGGCCATGAACCCCACAAACTCTGGGCACCTGGAGGGGCAGAGTCCTGCCACAGACTTTCCCAGGGGTGGAGGGGATCCAGTCCCAGAACCTCTCATATGTGGCATTTTTGGTGTTGGGGGACATTGTATTAGCTGCACATTCCACATGCATTATGGGACCCCCCTGGCTTGTGGGTCCTGGTGCAGCTGCATCGATTCTAGCTACACCCCTGGTTATACCCACACATCTGAGCAGCCAGATGTAATAGTGCCACCCTGACAGTGTCTGCATGCAGTGTTGGGAATTACCCTAAGGTACCTACCCACTGGAACGTCGGGACAGCAGTGCTGTGAGAGCCCTCGCTATTGGCCACAAGGCTGCTCCAGTGATCATGCAGTGGCCAGATGGGCTACCTGTGTGAAAGGGATACAAGTGGTGAAATGTTTTCCCTCCCATCATCTCATGATAATGCAAATCCTGAGCTTGTTCCACCCAGGAATCTCCAAATACTTTGCAAAGCTCAGTGTTATTACATTCTTTCTCCAGCTGGGAAGACAGAGGTACAGAGAGTGGGGAGTGACTTACCCAAGGCCACAGAAGGTGACAGGACAGTAAAACAGAGCCTCAAAATCCTGAGCAACCAAAGCCTTCCCTTCCCTCCCCTTGCCAGAAGTTGAACCATCAGCAGCCGATGTAAATGTACCTAGCTCAACTGAATTCAATGTGAATAAGCTCATTGTAACCAGCTGGGGCTCTGGCCTGATTTTTTGGTGCCAGTGTAAGTGTGGAGAGTAACTTTGTTTAGTAACTTTGTTTTAAGTCAAAGGATAATACCCAGGTACCCATGTTCACTGTGTTTTCCCCATTGGCAGCAATGGGGAAAATACAATGAACACAGGAACCCTGCTACTAGCACAAGTACGCTGACGTGGCAACAGTCACTTAGAGGTGGGACCCTGACTCTGTCGGCAGGACGCACTGGGTGTTACCAAATATAACACTAGCTACTCAGTTTTGGCCATAAACACAAGTTTCCTTCTACGTTTGCAAATGGTGGCTATGTCATTCTGTTCAACACTCCAATGCCAAGATAATCTACTAAACCTGCCACCTTGATCATATTCAGCTCCCTCCCCCACACTCCTCTTTCCACTGGTTCCCTTTGCATTCACCACAAATACCTTCCTCGCTTCCAAGGCTCTTCATGATCTTGCTCCTCACTATCTTTCTGCCCTCATTTCCTGCTACATTCCCACTCAAGAACTTCACTCCTCCCCTGCCACCACTCTCACCCACCCCAAAGTTTCCTGATCCCTCAACTGTCTTTGCCCCTTCTCCTATGCTGCCCCCCACCATGCCTGGATCTTCCTCCCCAAGCACATGAACTCTGCTCCCTCCTGACCCTCAAATCACTCCTAAATCTTCTACCTTTTCCATCAGGCTTTCCCTAGTTCCTAACCCCCACCAGCTGCTCACTCATGCTCCTTCTACTGTCCTATCATTCAGGGTCCTCCCTCTCCTGTGTAACTAAGCTAAGCATATGCACCTGCAGCTTCATTAATGAATCTCTGTCTCCCGCATGTTCCCCTTCCCCTTGTTCATTCTAGATTGTAAGCCCCCTGGGGCAGAGACTTGTCTCTAATTAATGAGTGTTCAGTGTCAGGCACATTGGTAGTGCAATATAAATAACAATATATTATTGATTATAGTAATATATAAGCAATATTAATACTGAAATAATCATTATTTCATTATTCTCTCACCCTTCCACGCCTTCCCTGCTCCGCTAAGCGCCTTCGTCCCTTCTCACTTGCTGCCCCCCATGCCTGGAACTCCCTCCCTGTCCACATCCGCCTTGCCCCCTCCCTTCATACCTTCAAATCTCTCCTTAAAACTCACCTCTTTCGCTCTGCTCTGTCTGACTCTTTATCCTGCTGAGCCACTATTCCTATACCTACGATCGGTTTACCCTTATCCTTGCAACATGGACCTGCCTGCTGTCATTCTCATCGTAACCAAGCCAAGTACGTGCACTTGAGACCTCGCATCTTCATGAATGTTAGACCCCTTGTCTCTCCCTCTGTTCCCCTTCCTAAGTCTCTCCCCCAGCTCCTGTCTCTCAGATTGTAAGCCCTAGGGGCAGGGACCGTATCTATTTTATTACTTTGTAAAGTGCCAGGTACACTGCTGGCGCTATATAAATGTTTGTTAATAATAATAATAATAATAACACAAGGTTGGTTCCTAAAAAGTCATGTGTAAGGACGAAACAGAAATTTCCTACCAGCATATAGCTGATATTAGGTCTAGATACATGCACTGCCCCACTTCCAGACCCTGGTCATCCAAGAAACTGCAGAGGCCTGGTTTTTCAGGAAGGGACATAAATGCTAGGATTCAGCTTGCAATTGCTTGTGGTGCAGGCGTTATTAGCACAATGCAGTTTCTAGCAACTGGGATATCAGGTGGGTAAGAGTTGGTGACTGGTGGCAGGAGGAGACTACGTGGTAGCTGGTCCAACGCTCAGATGCAGTAATGTTTGTATAGCCCACTGTGCTATTGTGATGACATCATCAATTCAACATGCAATGACTTTGCAAGGTGCTTATTGTTATGTCTGGTAACACCCATGGTTTCCACTGCTGCTCTGAATTGGGCCCTGCTCGTGGGACCAGTTGTGGATCCAGACTGGGCTTCACTGATATGAATATACAGAGATAAATGTCAAATTCTGCATTTAGGGAAGAAAAGTCAAATGCACAAGCAGAAAGTGGGGGATAACTGGCTTGGCAGAAGCAGCACATGCTAAAAATATCTAGTTTGTGGTTGATCACGCACTGAATGAGTCAACTAGGACCTGACTAGTTTATGACAGGACTTAGCTGCAAAAAAAGACTAATGCATTCATAGGTTGCATTAGCAAAAGCATTGTCTCCAAGTCACGGGAAGTAATAATTTCACTCTATTCTGGTGAGACTTCACCTGAAGTATTGTGTCCAGTTTGAGGCACCTCACTGTACGAAGGACTTTGATAAATTGGACTGGGTTTATAGGAGGACAACGTCTGGAAAGCAAGTCTTATGAAGAAAGGTTGAAGGAAAATGGTATATTTAGGCTTGAGAAGAGGAGATTAAAGGGAGGCATGATAGCAGCCTTCAACTATCTAAAAAGTTGCCACAAAGAAGATGGAGAACAGTTCCTTGCCATCATCACAGAGAGCAGGACTAGAAATAATTGGCTCAAACTACAGGAAGCTAGATTTTGGTTAAATATCAGGGAAAAGTTCTTAATCATCAGAGCTGTTTAGCAATGGAATCCGTTGCCTGGGGAGGATTTAGGCTCTCTGTCAATGGAGGCTTTCAAACAGAGTCTGTCAGGATGCTGTAGCTGTGGACATCCTGCATTCAAGCAGCGGGTTGGACTAAATGACCCTTCCAACTTTAGAGTTTTATGACAGGACCTAGCACTGCAGCTAGTCTGGGTTGGGCCCTGCTGCTGCTGCTTAATGTTGGCTCCTTTGAGCCTGGTAAGAGGGAACCAGTACACATGGACACTTTCATCCCTTGGTGGGCACCCCTCTGGTGCAGAGACCCAGGCAGTTGCTGATATCAGGCAAGTTCATCTTTTTGGTTGCTGATCATTCAGGCTTGTATCAAAGGGGATATGTTCTTGCTGCCCAGAGGGAGGAAGTCCCATCTTCCTCAGTGCTTGCCTGGGCTGGTAGGAGACCTGGCCACCTGCCAGGGGTGTAGACAGGAGCTTCTCAGGCGGGGGAGGGGGGAATGATGGATGTAGCGAGTTGATTGGGCTGGAAAAACCAAACAGGAATTCTTTTCTCCTGCTGCTGGACAGCAACCCTTCCTGGCCCAGGAGCAGCCAGCAATGTTTGTTGCCTGCCAGTGTTGGCGGCACATATTTTGCTCCCTGCCGTGCGCTAATTTGTTCTGCCTCAAGTCAGAGGCTTGTTAACGGCCTCACAGCAGAGAGCTTCCCCCTGCACAGTTATCCTATCTGATAAGCTATTGAAGGCAAAGATGCTCAGTGCCAGCCAGCAAGAAGAAGGAAGGTTCAGCCACCATGCTCTCAGTCCTGCCAGACTAGCTGTACAGAGGGGGGCCTTTAGCCTCCTACTGAAAATTCCTTGAGCCTGATTCTCTGCTGCTCTCTACATGGAGCATCATCCTGCTCTTTATAAAATCCCTGTTGGCTACAAGTGAATTTGGATTGAAGGGAATTGGGGGCGGGGCGGGGGAGAGATGGAAGCTCCTGTCTACCCCTCTGGCATGGGTTGTCATGGAGAAACTGATCCTCAAAGTTATCCCAAACAAGAGGGCTGATCCTGCAGGTAAAATGGTTCTTGCCTGACAACAAATTCTGAAATACTAGAGTGGAGGCTGTAATAATTGTTTTCTAATATTCTCTGATACTCTGCGTAATCTAGTCTAAAACTCTGCTTGGCTGAACAAAGAAGACTAATTACACCTGGAAAGTGTATGTGTTTAGTAAGTGCTGTTGGCTGCCTCTGCTGGCAGTGAGAGCTGAAAGCCAATCTTCATTTAACTGGAAGTTCTCAGGCACGTAACTAAACAAATACAACAGCTTCCTATCCAAAGGTGAGTTTAGTTCCACTCAATTTCACCCCTCTCATATAGCCTTGAAGGGGAGGGGAGCGGGAGGGACTAAGATCAAACTTCAGCTTCAGCACCTCAAATTGATCTGGCTGGGTGTGGCAGAGAGTCACTAATAGCATATCCGCTGATAAAAACAAAATAAGGGCCCATTTTAAGTTTCTGTCAAAGGTCCTGCAGAACCTAGTTACCACTGCTTACCAAATTGCTCTTGGCAGGGAATGGGAGTCCCAGGAATGACCACCAGCCAAGCTGGATTTTAAGTTAGATGCAGATCATGGCAAGGCCGTCTCTGTGCAGCTGTCTTTTATTGCTGCCTAAGTTGTTCTGCCTTCTTGCACAGGCACGCAGAGTGCCTTGGTTCCTCTGGCAACTCCGCGATGCTGCGCATGTGCAGTGGTTCTAGGCAGCCCAGCTCTGCCTGAGCCGCAATGTCGGGGCTTTCCTTTGCCTCCATCACTGCCCTGCTGCCGGAGCTGGCCGGGGAACCCACCACCACCGGAGCCCCTGTCCTGTCATCGCTAGGGGACCCCCTGCCACCAATGCCGCCGGAGCCTCGGTGAGTCCAGTGTCGGGGTCCCAGGGCCCAACACCTCCGGCGCCCCCCATGAGCCCTGACAGTACCTTGCAGCTTTGTTGCTGTTTAAAAGCAGCTGCGCAGACACCCACCATTAAGATGAGCAGAGGCATAAATGTAGCAATTGGTTCAAGCTTGTCTGCCTATCTTGAATCACTGACCTGGCCCCGTTTCACAGGACACTGAAAACTGCTGGATCTTCACCTCTTCCTTGCTGGAGAAGCCAGATTCAAAGACCCACCAGAACGGCCGTTCACCAAATAAGAACCTGGGAGGTGGAAGAAGGGATACGAGTGTGAAAATAGCAAAATGGAACACCTCAAGCCAAGGTTGGGGAAACTTTTCCCTCCTGTGGGCCCCTTTGAAAATTAGTACAAGCTCTGGGGACAGGAGAAGAGCTGGGGACAGGGATGCTTAAGGGGTGTGCTCAGACTGGGAGAAGGAAAGAGAGAGTCCAGATCATGGTTCTAAGCCACAGATCCATCTCTGATTCTCAATCTTCTTTCACTTCCCACAAGTTTAATCTTTCAGTGCTTGGGGTACAGGCTAGATTCACAGGCCAGATCCAGGAATTGGAAAGGGGCCAGATAAAAAGAGCCATGAGCCAGATTTGGCCCAGGGGCTGGAGGTTCCTCACTCGTTCCCCAAGCTTTCAGCAGACACCCCCTCCTATGTCACACACTGCATGAGGGCCAGCATGTGACAGCAACATGTGGTTGTTTTCCTTCCTCCACACATGTTGGGAAGAGGGACAGATGATTCTAGTTCCTCTTTCAATTCTGTTACCAAATCAGCAACCTCTATGGCCCTTGCATTAAGATTTCCTGCTATGATGTTGCATGGATCCTGCTCTCAGTAGCAAGATCCTGAGCCTCTCCCCTGGAGATGGGCACATTAAAGAAATCTGCATGTCTCAGCAGAATCAGGCCCAGCATCCCTGTTATTTCTGATTGCTGAGCTAGGTGAACACCTGAAGATGGACCTCTCCTCTGCTCCTTCACATCCTGCACAAATTCTTTGTATCCACCTTTAAGACTCTTCATGGCCTGGCTCCTCCCTACTTTTCTTCTCTCTACATTCCCACCTGGGAACTTCACTCCTTTGCCACTACACTCACCTAACCCAAGTCTTCCGCTCCCTAAACTGTCTTTGCCTCTTCTCCCATGCTGCCCTCTAGGCCTGGAAATCCCTCCCTGAACACATACATTCTGCTTCCTCTCTCCCTCCTTCCCTTCAAATGCCTCCTAAAAACCTACCTATTCTGTCAGGCCTTCTCTAGCTCTTCACTCCCACAGACTGCCCATTGATGTTCCTTCTATTGTCCCTCATGCAAGGTCCCCTTCTCCCTTCTAACTGAGCTAAGCATGTGTAGCTGCGGCTTCTCAAGTTCATGAATGCATCTCTGGCCACTTTCACACATTACCAGGGAGGCAGAGAAATTTGCGTGAGGGCAATCACGGCTCTATTCTCACGGGAATTAGCACATGTACGAATGCGCTATTCTGCTTTTATCCCACAAGAACACTTGCACATGACAGGGTCCCCCATTGTTACTTTTACAATGACAGGGGTTCTTGCAGAATAAAAGTGCAATAGCGCATTCCTATGTGCACCAGTTCCCATGAAAATAGAGCTCTGATTGCCATCATGGAACTTTCCCCGCCTCCTAGGTAACGTGTGAAAGTGGCAACCAACCCCCCATCTCCCCTTAGATTGTAAGCTTGTTGGGGCAGGGACCTGTTTCTAATTTGGTGCCAGGCACATTGCTAGTGCTATGCAAGTACTGTGTTTGCCTTGCCCCATAGCAATGCATTTGCGCAGCTGCTGATTTATTTATTATAAATATTTCCCCCCCATCCCTCTCGCTCAAAGGCGACTCGGGGCAGCTCACAATCAGATTAAAAAATACAACAATAATATAAATACAAAAATAGATATAAAAATATAAAACCATAATAACAAGCATAACATCACAATGATCAGTGCAGAAACACCCTAACCCATCCCCCCCCTCTGCCAAATGCCTGGTGGAAGAGCCAGGTCTTCCAGCTTCGTCGGAAGGCAAGGAGATCTGGGCTGTTTAAACCAACACCTTGAATCAGGCCCGGAAGACAATAGGCAGCTAGCGCAATGCTTGGAGCACTGGTGTAACGTGCTCCCGGCGGCCGGTCCCACTAAGGAGACAGACCGCAGCATTCTGCACCAGCTGCAGCTTATGATCCGTCACCAGGGGCAGCACCACGTAGAGTGCACTGCAATCGTCTCGAGGTGACAAATGCATGGATGAATGAGGGTGGTGAGGTCTGCATCTGAGACATATGGGGGGAGCCTTTTCACCATATGTAGTTGGTGAAAGGCACCCCATGCCACAGCCAACACCTGGAAATCCAAGCTTAGCTGCGAATCAAGGAGCACCCCCAGGCTCTGCACAGATGGAACCAATGAAAGGCGAACACCCCCAATAACAGGAGTATTCCCCTCCCACAGATCACTGACCTCACCCACCAGCATCACTTCCATCTTGAACTTCAATCAGCTCAACCTCATTCAATCCCCACAGTGGCCAGGACAGCAAGGAGATGGCGAGGCCTAGGTCAGATGAAAAAGATAAATACAGCTGGGTGTCATCTGCATAGTGGTGACAATGCACTCTCCAGCTGCACACGACCTCCCCAAGCAGCTTCATATACATGTTGAACAAGAGAGGGAACAGAATACAACCCTGTGGGACCCTACACGAGAGAGCCCCAGGGGATGAAGTACAATCCCCCAGGACCACCCACTGTGATCTCCCAGCGAGGTAGGAACGGAACTATTGCAAGACTATTCTGTCCACCCTGGACAGGTTTCGCAGGCTCGTCGCCAACATCTCATGAGCTACGGTATCAAAGCTGCTGATAAATCCAGTAGAACTAGAAGGGTCATACGACCCGTCCGGCTCTACTAGGAGGTCATCGACCAAGGCCAAGGCCACCAGCGCCATCTCCATGACGTAACCTGAGTGAAAGCCTGACTGCACAGGATCAAGAAAACCGGCGCAGTCCAGATGTGCCTGCAGCTGCCGGGCACATCTGGACTGCGGTTTCAGATGGTTTCTTGAGGAGGGGCTGGACCACAGTCTCCTTGAGACAGTCCGGCACCCTCCCCTCCTGAAGGGAGATGTTAATTACCCCAGCCAATTACTCAGTGTTTCCCTGGAGGCCTTGACCAACCAGGACGGGCATGTATCTAGTTCTCAAGTTGTGGCCTGAACAGACCCCAGGATATCGGCCGCCTCGGCAGATGTCACTGATTAAAAGTCATTCCACAAAACCTGATTAGATAGGGCATTCCTAACCTCTGACTCTGTCATTGCATCTGAAGTGGCGGAGTCAAAGTCATGCTCAATGCAAGCGATTTTGTCTACAAAGTTGTCAGGCGCCTCTGGCTCAGGAGGCGCGTGGGGGGGATTTCTGCGGGGCCTGGGGCAGCGCGCGCCCTCCGGTGCGGGCAAAACCTTACCGGAAGGTCAGGAGGGGGTGGAGAACCGGTCCGCGACCGGAAGTGCGGCTGCGGAGTGTGAACATGCCAACACAGCACAACACGCCCCTCCCCAACAATCAATGTGCTTGCCCCTGCGCCCCCTGGAGCACGCTGCGCCACTTCTGGCCCCACCACGGCGCTCAGAGCACCTGCGCAGGGGCAGTGACCCTATTTAAGGGTTACTCAGGCTCTGTGATGGCGCCGGTGATCACAGCCTCCTCTGTGAGACTGGCCCCTGACTACATGTTGAAAGCATTGGATTATCCCGAGTGTGTTGTTCAGTGGATCATGAGTAGTGTGTGTGTGTGGGCGAAATGAGGGTGCTGTGTGGGTTGCGTGGGTGGGGTGAGTAAAGGTGCTTGGTGGTGTGGGTGCGGTATCCCTATTCCCCTTCTACCTGGGTCCCCCGCTGCGTGTGGTGTGTGCGTATGTGGATTCCACCTGCTCCTCTCCCCTAGGGTTCCCCCTGCCTATTACCCCCACTTGTCCCCAACGTCCCTTCCCTGGCCGCTTGTGAAGAGTGAACGTGTGTGTGTGTGTGTGTCTGGGGGTGTGGCGACAGGGTGTGCACTATCACTATCTTCCGATGATGATCTTCGGCTTGGCTTCTTGCCCTTGTATGCCACTATAAGACCTGGAGGGACTATAGTGCACCAGTGTGGGTTACCCCTTCAGGTCCCTGGTTGTCCCGTGGGGTCAGACAAAAGTATGTTAAAAACATGTCACAGCAGACTTTGGTCGAATCAGTCATGACATGTCAGACATGTTAAAAACATGTCACAGCGGGCCTTCGCGAATCAGGACAAGACAGGGTGGACTGACCAACCCCCTCACCACCCAGAACAGCTCAGCTGGACGCGACTGAGCAGACACTATGAGGACAGGAAAGAACCGTTTCTTTGCTTCCCGCACAGCCACGGCATAGAGCCTCAAAAACGCTCCATGCCACAACTGGTTGTCTTGGGAGCAAGTACGGCGCCACCATCGCTCCAACCGCCTCCCTTCACGCTTCAATCACCCCAGGTCCTCCATGAACCACGGGGACCTGCAGTGACGAAACACTGGGAGCAGACACCTGGGAGTCACCCGATCAGGGACCTCAGCCAGCACGATGTTCCAAAAGGCCACGGGGTCATCAATAAAGCGATCATTGAGGTCAGCAGGTATCTCCCCCACAGCATTCCGGAACCCCTCTGGTTCCATAAGACTCCAGGGGTGGATCATCTTAACCGGTCCTACACCCCTACAGTTAGGCAGGCATCTCCCAATCATCAGACCCCCCCGCCTCAAGGTCAGTGCAGGAAATCATGTCAAGAGTATGTCCCCCCTCATACGTCGGGTCCACTACCACTTGGGACAGCCCCATGGTTGCCATGGCAGCCATGAATTCCTGCTCCACCCCAAGCAATCTAGTCTCAGCATGGATACTGAAGTCCCCCAAGACAATAAGTTTAGGAGACCTCAAGACCAGGTTTGAGACCAGAGCGGCTAGAGCAGTCAGGGATGCTGCTGTGGAGTGGGGTGCTTGGTACACCAGCAGAATCCCAATCCTGTCCCTGGCCAGACCCCCGGGTCGGTCTCCAGCCAAATCAAACACAAGATCCCTTCTATCCCAGACTTGGTCTGCATTGAAAACCTCTGATCAACCAAGCCATCTCTAAAGATAATAGCTATGCCCCACCCCAACCCTCCAGCCTACGCTGGTGCTGGACGGAGTACCTGGCTGGAACGAGGTCAGCCAAAACTGGCCCTGACAACTTGTCCAGCCAGGTCTCCATCACATATATGAGATCTGCAGCCCAATCCAAGATGGAGTCATGAAGACTTATTAGCCACCGATCTCGCATTAACCACCACCAGCGACAGGCCACTGTCACCTGAGACCTCATCCATCTGGTTACCTGAGCCCAGGGGTGTGTGTCAAACGGGACCAGCACTAGTCACCAGTCCCTTCATTCTCGATGAAATCCTCCCCCTCTTGGGTCATAGATGCCCCTTCCCCATGCCAACCCCATTTGCCGCTGCTGCCCACCTCCAGCGAGCTGCCCCCAGCCTGGCTCCTGTCCCAACTGGTTCCCTGTCAGGGTGGTGGGGAAGAAGCCCCTCCCCCCCAATCATCTCTCTCCCCATCCCCTCTCCTACTAACCCATCCTCCCTTCTTACCGGCAGACAAACCCAACTATCCTCACCCCTAATCACATCCCTACTCATCCCCAGCCAACTATCCCCAGACACCCCTGGTTGAAATGATTCACCCTGCATTTCAATGGCCCACCACTTGCATCAAGTGACAGTCAACAAAGGATCGTCAAGAAACAGTAGCATGTGGTAAAGATTTCACACAACACTCCAAATGCGGGTATGGCCTGCAACACACTCTAAGATTGTCGTGTGAATGAGCCTTTGAAGGGATCTGTTGCCCCAAATGTGGGATCATTTTGAGCTGCCACCTTTTTCTCACCATTTAGACACTAAGTTGAGCCATTCAGATATCAAGCCCATCCAAAGCACCCTAACCCCGACCTTCCGCTCCAAGAAGTAAGTCAAGGGGAAGTAGATAATGAAGACGCATTTGGGGTCGCCCAGGTAAGTCACCCAAAGCCAGAACTTCTCCAACCACGGCGGCCCGGTCTGAAGCACCTCAGCAAAGCGCACTCCGCTGGCGTAAATGGCATCCATGGCAGGAAGACTGCAGGGGGGAGAGGGAGTGTTAGAGGCTCTGAAATCAGGTGCTAAGAGCAGTGTGGGCAGACCTTGCCTCAAGGGGCAAGTTCTGCACTTTCTCCCAGATGTGGCCAGGGATGAATCTGGTCTCAATATGTTAGGAGGCTCAAGGAGGGGCAGTGATCAAGGGTGTAGCAAGGATATATGCAAAGCTCAAATTCATGCCCCAGGTACAGGCTCCCTCTAATGGCAAGGAGACAGGGTCTCCAGGGTGGGATTTACTTTAGTGGGGAAAGAGCCTCCACTGCTGACGAGTCCCAGACAACTACAGAGGGTCCCAGTTGGGAGTCCTGCTGCAATCCGTCACAGCAAGGGGTGGGGAAGGCAGCTAGGACTCCACTGATAGCCATCCCACTGCTCTAGGGGATCTGCTGCAGGCTACCACAGCCACTGGGATAGGGGGAGACAGCCAGGATCCCCACTGCAGACCCCATCACAAGCCTCAGGAGCAAGGATGCAGAAGGCCTCCAAGGCAGCCCCTACCATTTGAAGTAGTGGTGGCAGCCCTCTCGAGGGGGGTCCTGGCCAGCCTCACCCCCACAAAGGTAGTGCTGCTACCCTGGCTCCCAGCAATACCCTCTGGTGTGGCAGCAATTCTGTCAAGAAGGAAGTTTTAGTGGGTGGGGGCAGGTCAGCACTCCAACCCCACATACTTTTAAAATTCCTTCCTGGTGGGGCCTTTTGCAAGCAGCCTGAGTGCTGCTAAGAAATTTTCAAAGATGATGGGGGCAGAGCTCTGGCCATGTTCTCTCCCTGCTCACTATGGGTGTTTTTAGACAAGCACCTCCCCACCCATCATGCATGTTGCAGGGCTGCATGGGCGCCCTATGCAGCCCTGCAACATGCATAGGTAATGGGTAGGGAGGTGCTCATTTAAAAACACCCTCTAAAAATTTGTTAGTGGTGGTCAGCTCACTTGCAAAGGTCGAGTGTGGAGCCTGGGCTCAACTGAGCCCCCTTACTCCACAGTGGCCATTTTTAAACAGACCGCCGCTGGGTGGGGGGGGCAGTCTATGTGCAGCTGGTAGAGTGTTGCTGTTGGAGCCATGCATGGGGGAGAGTGCAGAAGGGCGCACTCCCATCTCCACCCACCTCCATGCACAGAACAACCCACCTTTTTGCTGATTGCTCCAAGAGTGGGGGGTGGGTGGAGATGCATGGCGAAGCATGGGTCACGGGAGTGCACACCCACACACCGCCACATTTAAATGAGATGGTCCCCCACATAGACACTGGGTGTCCATGCATGGAAGCATCTCATTTAAAAACAGCCAGTAACTACGCCACTGGCTATGATGTCACTAGAGAGTTGAGTAACCATGGCTAGCAATAGGGGTGGGCAGGCATAGTAGCTGACTGAGTGGAATGTCCCCAGCAGGGCTCAGTAGAGCGATCTAGTAGGGGGATCCAGTCCCTGGATGCACAGCAGGAATCAGGCTATTCTGTTACTTCAGCCAACAGGTGCACTTGCTCCAGAGTATGCCTTATAGCCCACTGGTCTGGCTGTTCTGGCGCCTGCATGCCACTCCTCCACCTTAGGAAGAGGCATGCGATATGGGACATAGAGGTGGCATACAGCTCTAGAGGCTCCTATCAGAGTATCCAGCTGCTTTCCCACTCTCTCCACTCTCTCACCCAGAACTACTCCCCACACAGCCCCCTGGCACCACCACTCCATTCCCAACCTGCCTCAGTCTCGCACACACAGGATGTGTTCACAGGGAACGTTTACCTCAGGTAAATTACCCTGGTGTAAATTTAGCTAATCTGGCTGCTTCTACCTAGGAGTAAAATTGCCCTGAGCTCCATGTTATCAGGAAGAAACGGCCACACAAAACATTAGCACTTGGCAATATTTTGCCAGAGATTAAATTACCCCACATAATCATGAGCACAAGGAGGGCTGAGGGGTGGGAATGTAGTGCAAGCTGAGGTTGTGATGTCACTACACAGTTGAGATAGTGTGGGATAATTTACTCCTGGGTAAATGTTACCAAAACACTCAGGCCACTTTCTGTCAGTTACTTCAATGTAGTAAAACCTTACTTCAGTTTTACACCTGAAGTGTTCACATGAAGAGATCTCTAAACTATCAATATTCAAGAGCAGTAAGAGAAGCAGGTACTCCTGAAAAATCAGGAGTATGCACTCCCCTTTGGTTTATATTTTGAAGTAACTGTTCATGTGACCACTTGTGATGAGGGCAACCACGTGAGAGGGCAACCGTGGTTCAGCGATCATTACATCTCAGCTAAGAGAGAGATTGCCACAGTACTCCACAGTGGAGTAGTTATTTTGATTTAAATTTAATTCAATCGAAGTAGTTTTCCGTTTACCTGTGTTTCTCAGAATATGACCTAATGTTTCACATGGCTGTTCTTATCTGATAATACGGAACTCGGGGTAATTTTATTCCTGTGTAGAAACTGCCAGATTAGATGGTTTTATCTGAGGTGGCCTAAGAGGGTAGGGGGATAATTTACCTGGGGTAAATTTTATGGGAATACCCTCTTGCTTGTGAATGGGAGGGAGGGGTATGCAAAGGGTAGAATTTCCTTGGGAGGCAAAGGCTGTTCTACCCAGTTTTCTCATTCACGTCACACTGCATAAAATCACTTCAGCTACATAAAATCTACTGGGATGAAGGGCACAGGGTCATAACTATAATAGGTGCAGCTGCACTGGGGCCTGCAAGCCTGTAGGGCCCATACACACGTGGAGTGTAAGCACATTCTGCACACAGATGGTGCTACGTCCTTGCCGCTGCTCCCCCATTCCCAAATGCCCAGAGTTCATGGGGGCAGGGCTTACCTGAATGAGGACAGCATATGCCAGTTCACAGGCTGCTGGCTTGTGCCGAGGACCTGTCAGACCTGAAGAGAATGGGGCCTGTTTCCACATGAGGTTGCCCCACCCCTCGACCTTCTGGTTTCCAAAAGGGCCTCCTCTAGTGGCAGGGGAGGAAGAACTGTTGGACCTGAAAAGACTGGGGCTTGTTTCCACCTGGTGCCACTCCTACTCTCTAGCTTCCATAAGGGCCTCCTTCAGTGGTAAGAAAAGAGGAGCTATGGACCTGCAGGGATTGGGGCTTGTTTCCACCTGAAGCTGCCCCACCACCAACCCTCTGGCTTCCATAAGGGCCTCCTTCAGTAGCAGGCAGCTGCCAAAGGCTTTTGGTGGCCATCTGTGGCTAAAGGGCTGGAGCTAGGTGGCAAACTAGGTTTTGGATGGGCTACCTTGTCTTTAAAACAAAGGGGTTTTTTTTAATGGAGGATAGGGGGTACGGGGTTTAGGACAGAAAGAAAAGGGGAGTGTGGGATTTGGGTTGGGACTTGAGGGAGTGAGTAGTTGTGTATTGTAGGTGGTTTTGTGTTAATTGGGTTAATGAGAAATGGCAGGTGGGGATAGGGGTGAGGCTTTCTAAGGGATTTTTTGGGCTTTACTTTGTAATTGTCTTGGGGGGATTTTAATATTGTACACTGCCCTGAATCTTTTGGGAGAACAATGGTATAGAAGACTTGATGATAACATTAAGGGAGCAGGGACTGGCTGCTCAGGGGAATGCTGAGTAGGCGAGTGGCCCACCCCTGCCCACATGCAAAAAGTTCAGGCAAACGTGGGTCTCACCTCGCTGCCCCAGCATGCCTTATCACCCAGTTCAGGTAACACGCCCCCCCCTCAATGCCCCAGTGAACTCTTTCTCCCGTGATTCCAGGTTTCCCTGCTCTCACCTCTGCCATAGCATTCTCCACCACCACCCTGGTAACCCCAGCCTCCCACCTCCCTGTGCCCGATTACCCTCCCCATCCTGGCATCTCCACCCCACTGTGACCCTGTTCTCCCTCTCCTGGCACTCCCTCCCCCAAGTAGTGACCCCAACTTCCCCACTCCCCCTATGCCATACCCCCAATTGGGGGGGGGGAAGAGTAAGGAAATCCATCTTCTGTATTAGGGCCCACTGCAAGCTAGATAAGCATCTGGAAGGGCCAAATCTTCCAAGAGTTCAGTATCAAATTTCCAAGGGCACAGTGCTCTTTATTTGAAAACGTATGGCTCATCTCCAATGACAATGGACAGTCTTGCAATCTGCAAAGGAGATTGGTTGGGACCCAATGCACTTAGCAAATCTGGCCTCTTTTTCTTTTGGGGTCTGGCTATGTGCTGAGCTCATCTGAGCTTTCTAGGGTGACAAGTCTGGTTAAAAACCTGTTTCAAGAGACATACACCCCACCCCCGGCAGCAGGACAGGTGGGGTGGAAACAGATTGGAGGAAACGCATGTCACTTTTGAGGAGTACTAGCACAAAATTCATGGCCTGCAGACAAGGCCTTCCTGGAACAGGCATGGCCGGTTTATTGAGAAGAGAAAACTCCTATAAGTACGAGCAAGAGAGCGCTGAAAAAGGCTGCACCAAAAGCAGACGCTGCAGAAGCACCACCTGCATGGATACCCGCAGCGCACTAATGCTCCCCCTCCCGGTATGCCCCATGGAGTTTGCATTGCATCCTGGTGCCCTAAGTCTGGACGGGTAGGTAGTACCCCTGGCTATCCAGCAAGAGACATGCCTGAGGGGGGGGTGTGGGGGCGAAGCTGGGAGCAGAAGCTTAAATCAGTCCCCGCTTTCCCTGCCTCCGCCCCTCTCCATCTCCCCCTGCCCTTCTTCCTTCCTTCCGTCTTGCCCTTCTCTCTTCTCTATCCGCCCTTCCTCATCCCTCTCTTCTCTCACCCTTTATTCCTCCCTCTCTGTCCTTCTTTCCCTCTCTTCCTCCCTTTGCCCTTCCTGCTTTTTTCTTCCTTTCTCCTTCCGTCTCCCCTTCCCCATTCATTCTCTCTCCCCTCTTACCGGCAGCTCCGGAATGACGCTTTTTCTTCTGTGACCACGTCGATCTTGGCTACGATCCCAGAAGACTCAGCGGCGCGCGTTACGGGGCGTGAGAGGGGACATGCTGCTTCCTGACGTGTTCGCTTCGCCTCGTCACTTTTCCCCTATGGGAGAAGTGTGTCGTCTCTCCCTGATTCCCTCATGTGCACCAGGGCCAGTCGGGAAGGGATTTGGGAGGGGACAGAGGGTTGTGTGTTAGGGATTTTTAAGTAATAAGGGTACAGAGCTGGAATTAGGGTTACTAGTACCAGGTGATAGGGGTTCAGAAGACAGCAGTGTAGGATTATAGAGGAGAGAGGGGCTGTAGAATTGCAGGGCCCAAGCATAGTGTGGGGAATGGGTATACTTGGAGTCCAGGGGGTCGTGGGCTGTAAGTCCATTACTAGGAAGGGAAAAAACTGAGGGTAAATTGTAGATGCTTGAGGATATCTATGGGGTGTCCAGGTCTAGTAAGATCTCGTGAGATTTACTAAAGACAGTCAGAAGCAGCGTACGAGCAGAATAAGCAACATTCTGAACAGTGAACTTTTAAAAAATAGTTGTTTTTTTCCTTTCATGACTCATGAGATTGTGTATAGGGATGAGATGGGGGAGGGGAGGCATGTTACAAGTTTGTACCAGGCCCAGAGAACTTATGCTTGGGCCCCGCAGAGACGTGCGAGTCTGTAGAATGGAATGGTGGTGACAGAGCAGCTAAGATTTGGAACTGTGTGCTCCTCACCTCCTTGGATTGCTCCTTTATGCTTATTATACAACCATGAGAGCAGCTCTTTATTTAAGGCAGCTGCATGGCTATGTTAAAATCACGAGCATTCAATTCATTATAAAATTGGGATGATAAGTCCTATCTGTTTGAAATTTGGTAGGGAGGCTTGCTTAGGTGAGGTGTAGAATCTGCCCAAATATCAGGCAAATCAGATGAAAAACAAGAAAGCTACAGATGCTTGAATTTTGGAGGAAGAATTACATTTTTGCCCCTAAGCAACTCTTTTTGTGTAAGGAAACTTAGTTCTGGGAGAAGTATTATTATTATGAGCATTTATATAGTGCCAGCAATGTACCTGTGCTTTTAAGAAAACTAGCAGTGCTCAAAAATTCAAATGTGACCTGTATTTTTTGTGTGTGTGTTTATGAAAATCAGTTGTATAGTTTTGAAGTTCTGATGTCTTGAAGTAGCCATTTTGGCAAATGGGGAGTGTGAGAAAAGCTAGTTCCATGCTGTCTGTTTCACTAACGTTGTGTTGTATGTTGAGGAGATGAGCTTTCATGAAGGCTATTTTACTGACGTGAGTAGCATTTATTGCAGGCTTTTGTTGTACCTATGCCAGGAGTCTTTATTGCAGGCTATAAAGGGAAACTCTCACTGGCTAGCTGCTACAGTTGCCAAGTAAATGTCCCAGCAAGTGAAACTGATAAGGCACAAGGAGTGCCAATTGGAAACAATAGAGACAACAGGAATACCAATTGGAAGTAATGGGGCCTTGGGAATGCTAGTAGTGCTTAATGGGCAGTAAAGCAATAAAATGGCAGATGCTTAATTGAAACAAATGACGTGGGGGAGGATCTGAAATGCCAAAGAAGTGGGGGTGGCGGAGACTGACAAAGGCCAAGAAGGGGAAAAGTGAGGATGCTGTGGAGAGGAAATGGAAAAAGGGGGAGGGGAGCTGGGTGGAGTGACAGGTAGGAGGCTGTTTGGAACATCTGAAATTACGGGAGTGTTGGGTGGAATTATGGGTATGGGATCACGGGGAGTGGTTGGAATGAGGGTGGGCTGGGTGGAGTGGCAGGTAGGTGGACACTGGGAGCTGCTGGAGTAGTGAGGGGCTAGGTTGAATTAGTTTGGAGGCCACTAGGAGCAACTGGAATTGGGGGAACAGGGTGGAATGATGGGTATGAGGTCTCCAGGAGTGGCTGAAATGATGGCGGACTGGGTGGAATAACTGGTACAGCATGAGTGAATTTGTAGGAGCCTTAACTCCTTCCTTAAACTGAAGGGTTTTTGATCTAAGAATAATATCCCATCCTTTTAGATCTGCCTTCTTTGTAATTAAGCTAAGAACATGCACATGCAACTTCCCCAGCTTCATGAATATTCCTGTCTCTCTCTCTATGTGCCCTTGCTCCATTCAAGATTGTAAGGTAAGCTCTTCAGGGCAGGGGTCTGTCTCTAATCACAATAGTTCAGAACATTGCTGTTGCTATGGCGCATAATAAATTAATAAGCCTTTTCTCATATGATTTGTATTCCAGACCCCTGAGTCATCTTGGATACTCTTGGAATCCTTTCCAGTTTGTCAACCGGAGTTTCTGGTAGTAAAACAAGAGGCAGGTTCAAAGTGGTGTGAAGAAGAGCCCTTCCTGGCCCAATCACCACCCAAACTCGAGAACCCAAATTCTTCTTAAGCCTGGGGGGGTGACTCTAAAGGGCTACATCCAAAAGGAGTGGGATGGTGATGTGATATCCAACCTTTTTCTAATGTGACTCCACCCCCTCATGTAGCATTACAACATCATGGCACTCCCCAAGAGGCAGGGTAGCCCCTTGGTGGACAGTCCAGCTGGCCCAAGCCAGCCCAGCCACAATGCTTTTGGTCAGGTCTTGTTGGGCCCTGATCTGGCTGCAGGCCTGTATTGTGAAAAGATGTATTAAAATGAGATGGAACATTAAAACCGCATGGAACAAGTAAATAGGGAGCAGTTATTTACCCTCTCAAATAGTACTAGAACTAGGGGACACTTCATGAAACTAACTGGCAGCAGATTTAGAACAAAAAGTATTTTTTCACTTGACACACAGTTAACTTCTGGAACTTGCTGCCAGAGCATGTGGTCAAGGCCACTAGCATAGCTGGATTTTTTAAAGGATTAGATAAGTTATTGGAAGATAGGACCTATTAGGCAAGTACATTGTGGGGATGTAACCTCTGGCTGTTAAGAGTGAACATAGTCCCTACTGTTAGGAAATTTTTCCTGATGTTCAATTGCAATCTACCTTCCGGTAATTTGAGCCCATTATTTCTATCTTGCCCTGTGTAGCAATGAAGAACAGTTCCTTGCCATCTTATTTGTAGCAGCCCTTTAGATATTTTAATACTGCAATCATGTCATCTCTTAGTTTTCTCTTCACTTGGCTAAACATAGCCAGTTCCTTCAACCTTTCCTCAGAAGACTTGTTCAATATCCTTCTTAAAATGAGGTGCTCAAAAATAGACACAATACTCCAGGTGAGGTCTGACCAGTGCTGCTGATTTGGAAACAATGCTTCTAGCCTTTTTTTGCAGCAGTGTCAAATTGCTGAATCATGTTCAGTTTGTGATCAACCACTGTTACTAGATCCTTTTCCCCATGTGCTGCTGTCAAGCCAGCACATCTTATACTTGTGCACTTGGTTTTCTTCCCTGATGCAGTACTTTACATTTATTTCAGTGAATTTCATTTTATCATCAATAAAGATGTTAAATAGCACCAGATTCAGGACAGAGCCTTGTGGAATCCTACTTAGATACCTCCCTCTGGTTTATGATGAGCTACTGCAACCTTGTTTGCAAGAAACGATAACCCTTGAGTAAATTTTCTATTCCCATGGGTTAACTCAGCTTTTAGACAAACAGTTTGGGGGAGTGTGTAATAAAGGCTATGGTTGCTGTCTCCAAGGATATCTTGTGCGATAATTACATGGTGGCTATATGGAGGTTCATATGGAGAGTGGGGGCCACAATCCTCTGTCCATTGATGTCAATGGTTTAGCTCCCATTGGTTGACTTAAATGGCAGAGGATTACACCCTGGGTTTGTGGTAAGAGATCCTCCAGCCACTCCCTAGCATCTAGATGCATCACATGCTCCCTAGCATCTAGTTTTCTGGTTAGCTGACTTTGTTTATGTGCCCAGCATTTGATGGTAGAAGATCTGGAGAGAGAAACTATACAGAGTTTCACCATAGGCAAGATAGGCTTATGGAAATTTAACTGGGGGTTACATGCCTGTGTGGCTGGTGTTTGGAGTTACCTATCCAGGTGTAAATAACCCACAAGCTTTGCATTTGATGAGAATAATAGAGAAAAGTAGTGGCCAGCCCTCAGGTTAAATGACAATATTAAATGTCACAAATTTATGGTGCACATGATCCACTTAATCCAGGTGTCAACCTTGGGCCTGTTCCTGCTGGCCCTGGGCCCAGCCCCTTTGTGCAGACTCCCACCTCTAAGGCACCTCAGCAATTAGTCTCAAGAATGGAGAGGAGCACTCCCCTTTAGAGTTAGCCTCCCTCCAAGAGACTCTTTCTGGGGCATCAGTCCCAGTCTCCTCTGCAGAGGTGATCTCTGAGAGGCTGGTCCCCTTCACCACATTGATCTACTGGAGACTTGCTTGTGATTTACCCCTTGGTCAGATCATAGAACTATGACATGGATCCCATTCCCTATCTTTGAAAGAATGCCGTCCTCTCTACTCCCTTCCTGTGAGCTTACTCTTTCAGTGCTTGAGGGTCTGTGGGCCAGATCCAGGATCAGAAAGGGCCAAATAAATGGCCAGAGACCAGAATTGACCCATGGGCTGGAGGTTCCCTGTCCCTGGTTTGACTAGTATAGTGTTATGACATGGTAGAAAATACATTGTAAGAGAGAAGGGGTATGGAATTCCTTCATTTTATTACATGTTGCAGCAATGAAAAAATCAAAGCTTTCTTTTAAACTTAATTTTGCTCAGGGCAAACTGCAGTGACATTCGCACAGGCAGGTTCCTGTACACCTTGGTATATCTCTTATTGGAATGATACGGCTTAGACTAAGCTCTTTGGGCCAAGAGAGTTACTTACAGAGTTCCTCTGTAAAAGTAGCAGTCTCACAGTGGGACACTATGTATATATTATATGAACTCCCTCCCTACCCACATCTGCCTTGCCCCCTCCCTCCGCTCCTTCAAATCCCTCCCCAAGACCCACTTTTTCCTCGCCGCCTTTCCCAATGGCTGCTAGTCGTTCCCATATACCTACTGTCTGCCCTCCTCTGCAGACTGCTGCAACCAACCTGATTGTAACCAAACTAAGCACAAGCACCTGAGATTTTGCATCCACTAGTCTTCTCCCCTGCCTCCCCTTCCTTGTCTTTTAGATTGTAAGCCACAGGCAGGGAGCACGTCTATTTCTGTTTTATACAGCACCAGGTCACACGTCTGGTGCTATATAAATGTTTATAATAATAATAATAGAGTGCAATCCTGACCCAACTGAACTCAAGACTCAGCCCTCATTATCCATAATGGATTACACTAATGGATAAAGATTAATAATAGTAGCAAAGTTAATATTAAATTTGCATAAGCACACCCTGCAGGATTCATTGCAATTTTGCTCACTGCAGGATTTACTGCCATGTGCCTATTGATTACATCCCCCCGTTATTTCTATGTGCTCAATGCATACATTCCCCCACGCAGGATATGTTGCTATGTATCTATTTGCATGCGTTCCCACACTGTGGGAACACTCTCGCAAGATTTAGGCTCACGTAAGAGCGAGCGAAGCATTCCGCAGCCAGAACTATCACCAACCCAAAGCTACATTCCCACCTTGCCCCCGCCTCCTTTCCCCTCCTGGCCCCACCCCTCTCCTTCCTCCCATCAGGTCTCTTTCCCACCTTGCCTGGCTGGCCCCGCCTCTTCCCTTTGGGCTCGGCTGACTGCACCCTGCTCACCTCCTCTCGGCCCCGCCTTTCTACGTGGTGACGTTTTGCAGGGGGTGACGCAGAGCGCTCTCTCCCCCCTCCTCGCTCTGCTGGCCCCGCCCCCCCGTGCCTGGCGTGGGGCTCCCTGTGGCTTGGCTGCTCGGAGCCGCGGCGGCCGCTGCTGCTGGGGCTGAGACAAGATGGCGGCCCCGGGCGAGTACTTCAGTGTGGGCAGCCAGGTCTCGTGCCGGACCTGCCAGGAGCAGCGGCTGCAGGGCGAGGTCGTCGCCTTCGACTACCCCAGCAAGATGCTCGCGCTCAGTATCCTGCCGGGGACTGGGCCAGGCCCGAGGGACCGGTGGAGGGGCCAGGAGAAGTGGGAGCCAGGCCTCGGAGATGAGGGGAGGCCGCTGGGGCCGGGAGAGGGTCTAGGCCATAAGGATGAGAGGCTGGTGGAGCGCGGGGAGGGGAACCGGGGCTGGGTACAATCCAGCTTGGGGAGGCCGGTAGATCTGGGACTGGGAGACGCTGGGAAAGGGAGGCTGGGGCCGGCCGCAGAGAGGAAAGTAGGCTGCTAGGGCCAGGACCCGGAGGTGATCCAGGCCTCGGGGGGGAAGCCGGGCCGGCGAGCCTGGGGCCAGGAGAGGCGTTACGGTTGGGGGGAGATCCGGGGCGAACGGGTCGCTAAGGCTAGGCAGGCGCGTGTGTGGGGGCGAGATTCAGGCCGGTATTGCTGAGGCGGCCGGGGCCAAGAGGGGCTCCAGACCGCAGGGATGGGGAGCCGGGGAGGCCGGTAGAGTTGTGGCTGAGACAAGCCAGAAAGGGGGAGGCCGGGGACTAGACCGCAAAGAGAAAGGGAGTGGGGGAAAGGCAAGGGTCAGGGGAGGGGGTTAGGGCTCTGGGAGGCCGTGGCCCGGAGGCGCTTCAGGCCGCAGGCATGACGAGAGGCTAGCGGAGCTGCAGGGGGGACGGGATTCAGGCCAGCGGGGGAGGCCCGAGCCGGGAGAGTGGACCGGTAGATCTGCGGAGGCTGGAACCGGAGGCAGGGTCGGGGGATGAGCCAGGGCGGAGAGGCAAGTAGAGCTTTGACTGGGTCAGGCCACAAAAAGGAGGCGAGATCGGGGTGGCGGGGAGAGGGGCATGCCGGCGTGATTGGAAAGCCGGGGGCAGGGGCATCTAGGCCGCTAGAGCGTGGGAAAAAGACGGGGTAGAGTGTCCAGGCAAGGGAGATGGGGAAGTTGGACTAAGGGGCATCTAGACCGGGGTGGAGAAAGGAAAGTCGGGCCAGGCCTGAAGAGCCGGATCTAGAGGAGGCCAGTCTGTGAGGGAGCAGCCGCGGCGTGCTCATTTCCCGGAAGGAAGCACAGATGCCGGCTGCTCGGGAAGCCATGAGTTAGGAGCTGGCCTAGATGTACATGGTGAGGCAACAGCTGAGCCTGGTGCAGGGGAAGTGGGTTAGCCCAGGTGAAGCTGGGCAGGGGGCAATGTGTGGGAAGTGGATTGGTGACTGCCAGTGAGTGGCCCCCCTCTTCTATCTGGGGCAGGAGGGAGGCTGCCCAGGTTTGTTCTTTGTCAGGTGGGCAGAGCAGGGCTGGGGAGCCTCTGATCAGAGTTGCCTTGTGGGGCACAGAGGAACATGTGGGTTCTGATTCCCTTGGGAATGGGTGTGTGTGTGTGTGTGTGTGTGTGTGTATATGGTTGGGCATGATTCCTGGGAGTTGAAAGAAGGATGAGTTAAGTTTCTCTTGCATGTGGACATGGATGTGTGTGGTGCTTTAAGAGAAAGAGATGATGCTAAGGGCAGGAGTGCCTGGGCATTGGGGAGGTGCTTTCATCTGGCATTGCCCTGTTGGCTGTTAACGGGAAGCTGAATTGTAAGCATAGGAGTCAGCTTGTAATACACAGGCTAGTAATCTGTGGGCATGCTGGTAATAGCTGAATCAATATCTGAATCAATTCTCAGGAAATGTCTTGTGGAATGCCCCTAGGGTCTCAACACATGAGCTTTTGCAGCTCTGCAAGAGGCTTACAGACTCAGTTGCACTGAAGTTTCCAACTACAGCCTTCACCCATCTGGGTGCTGTGAGCCAACAATGCTTCCTGGGTAGGTGAGAGGCTTAGTTTTTGGCTTTAGGATTATAGCTGGATCCCATCAAAGGGAAGGGGAAGCAATCAGTATAGTTCCTTGAGGAATGTTACAATAGCCTTGTTGTTGTGTCAGAGGACCAAGCTTCTTGATGTGAGCATGAATTTATCTGCAAGAGAGGTTGAAAGTCTAGGTCCACTTGGCTACAGTTTAGTGTTTGGGCTAGAATGGGAGCCTTTTGAAAATGAAGAGGCTGTGACATGGACTGAGTAACCTTTGTGGATGCGTTGCTTCCTTGATCTAATGCTGCAGCTAGATCAGCCTAGGAGAAAGGGATCTAATACTTCCCTGGAGCAGCAGGTTCATGTAGTCGTAGTTGCACAAGGAAGGAGAAAGGAGTTGTTTGTTCAGAGGAGCTGAGTAGATCCATTCTCCCAATCCATTCTGTTCACCCTAAGCTCTGGCATAGCATTTAGCCTCAGTGCATGCTTCTCCTGCTTTACTGCAGCAAATGATTGTCTCCCTCCTCACCAAGAACAGATTGCACATGAATTCAGATGTCGGTTCTAGAAAGGCTTTTCTGGGGGTGGCAAGCGGGTGTCTAACTTACACTTTCCTGTTATGTCAGAATTGCCAATCTACCTCAAATACAGAAGGGCGTTTCTGTTTGGAGCATCTTTTCTATGCACCTCTTTTTAGAGTTTGGGGTCCAATTCTTGCATAACTAAAGGTGCTAGTAGTGTATTCAGGTAACACTTGTTCTAAGTGGTTGTTCCATGTGGAAACTCCAGGTCTAGATTGTGAGGCTGCTGGGTAATTGTGGTGATCCTTTAAACCCCATCTCCACTAGGCGATAGTAGCACCTCTGAACTGTCTAAACTAGGGGTGGGGAACCCTTTACCTTCCACAGGCCACTTTGAAAACTAGTGCAAGCTTTAAGTGTGCTCAGCATGGAGGATGGAAGGGGAGTGTCCAGGTCATAGATCTATGCCATGGATCCATCCCTTGACCCCTTCTCTCTGCTGCTTTTCTCCACACTCACTCCTTCAGTGCTAGAGGGTAGGGACTATCCATGGGCCAGATGCAGGCATTGGAAAGGGGCCCAGTAAAAAACAGCCATGGGCCATAGGTTTCCCACCCCTATTCAAGACTAAGCATTTATTTCCTCTGGCCACTATGATGTATAGGTCACCTGGGTTGTCTCATAAGTGGCTAGAAAATCCAGTTCACCTTGGTCAGAGAAAATGTTACGCAACAGAGCTGTGCTGCCACTGGTTTTTACTATTAACTGTACCTGAAACAGGTGGGGTGGGGCAGAGGGTAGAAGAACTTGTGTGCTTGAAAATGTTTTGCCTCTGGTCTGCTTAAGCTCCTTCAGATGGGCCTCTGGCTGCATTCAGTGCCTCTGTCTGGGTTTGGTTTCCTTAATGATGCTTTTCTCTAGAATGTCCCTCTTCCAGTGGAAAGCCCAACCACGCAGACATCTTGCTTGTAAACTTACAGTATGTTTCAGAAGTGGAAATAATTAATGACCGAACGGAAACACCTCCTCCCTTAGCTTCACTCAATGTTAGCAAGGTAAGACCCTTTATCCTCTTCTATTGTGCATGCACTTGATTGATGGAGAGAGGAATGTACTGCTCATGTGACTACGGTATCACTCTTGCTACTATGATGAATTGACAGCAGTCCTTACTGTTAGCTTACTTTGCATGATGTTTGTTTATCTGGCATGGCTTTGTGAATGTAATTCTGATCTTTCGGCTACACAGATTCTGCCCCCCACCCCCTTGCTGTGTAATATTGATAATGCTAAATATTGATAATGCTAAATTGACTACTTTATATTAAATTATCATTCAAGCCTCGTTTGTGTGGAGCCTTCAAGGTGACCTGTGCAAGGGCAATTGAGGATTCATTCAAACAACCTCCTTCCCTCTTGTTCCTTAATCTGTGGACACAACACTTTTCAGAGTGGGCAGAGGCACAAACCTATATTGCATGTCTGCTACATCCTGTGTTCCTTGACGATTCCTTGTTCTCTGACACCTGATGGTAAGGGGTAGTGAATGTATCTGTCTCTTTCTGTGTTCCCGTCTCTTGTTTCTAAGCCAGGGGGCTTGATTTATAAGCCTCTTGAGGCAGGGATCTGTCTCTAATGATCCAGGCACATTTCTGGTAATAATAGGCCATTGGAATGCAGGGAAATCAGTAACTGTATGCATCACTGTGGGACAAAACAAGCACAGGCCTCTTTTATACATCTTCCCCTTTATGAACTTGCCCCTTGTCCTGTAGCACTGCATTCACACACCTGTTGATTTCCCTGCATTTCAGTGGCCCTCACCTTCTTGCATTAGGTGGTAGAGAACAAGGAATCGTTGAGGAGCACAGGAAATGGAGAGGATATGGCATGACGCTGAAAGTGGGCTTGTGGTACCATTCGCTCTTCCAGAATGTTGTGTGAATGGGCCTGGAGAGTTCACACACACTATTGTATGAATGTGATGGTCCCAAACCTTTGTCAACATGTTTAGTGGTGCATGTTGCTGCCAAAGAATGATATGCTGAGCAGAGACACAAGAATTCTGTATCCATCATTTCTTCTGTCTGGAGTTGACAAGGAACCTGATGTCTTACCTAGGGATGTGCTGGGCAGCTGATGCAGCTAGGATTTTATAAATATTGGGTGAGCTGTAGCTAATTCAGTTCTTGTTTATGACCCAGCAACTCAAGATAATTTTTTGTCAATACTAGAGATGGAGACAAAGTGGTTCATATGGTCTTTTATTAGACCAACTGCTGTTGGTGAGAATGTACAAGCTCTTGTACTCCACATGCATGTAACAAGTTGTACTGTACAGACTGAGAAGATGCAAGGTGGTGGTGGTAATGAGTGTGTGTGCATTAATGATTCTGTGAGACACTGACTGAGTGTGTGAGAGCATGTGTGTGAGGGCTAGAATGATTTTCAGTGGTGACTCTTGGCCATGTGAAGACCTCGATATGTGACTTTTCAGATTGGGAACTTTTGCCCATTCCAGCATTAGTATGTGGGGGTGGGAGGATTTACATGAGAGGTTAATAAGAGGACCATGTTGCTAACACACCTTGAATCCACACCCTTTAAACACATTTTGACATACATTTAAGGTGGTAGAGTTTAAAAATACTTGTGCAGTAAATCTAAGTTGAATTTGAGGGATTTTTGCTGTAGCAACTGCGTTATGCAATACAATAGCTTTTCAGCACACCCACAGGACCTTTGCTTTGCATAGTGGCTGAAGAATTCCTGCTTCCAGGACTTGATGTAGCCATTTATTAATGTTGTAATTACAATTTTGCTGAATAGAGCTACACTGTACATCTTAAGGTACTGTATGGCTGGCTGTATCCTGCTGCCTCCTGACTGTGGTGCAGAACATGGTACAGTGTTTTCCTGGTGGCACAGCAGGAAAGAGCACAAGAACTCATTCAGACAACATGCTTTTAGGGTGGGTAGTGCCATTTTTGAGTGTTTCTGACATCCTATCTAGTTATGTTTTCCTTATTGGCAATTCTTTGTTCTTTACCAAAGGTTTGCTTACAAGAACTTGTTTGGATAAATATGCGTCTGGTGCTGTACAGTCATGATTTTTGAGACTGGTCCTTGCCTCAAAAAAGCTTACAATCTAGGATAGACACGGGGGAAGAGAATATGGGGGGAGAGGGGGATGTGCATCCCTATTTTACATATGGGGAACTGAGGCTGACAGTAACTTGCTCAAGACAAGCGAGTTCATGGCTAAGCCAGGAATTCAACCCTTATGTCTCGGGTCCAGGTCAGCACCTTATCCACTAGGGTATGCTGACTTGCTGTGCAGTTTTTATTAACCTAGAGCGAGCATCAATTTCTGATGCCTCACTTCTTACCTTCAAGTGACCATATAGAGATGTGGCTAGAGAGCACTGGAACAGGAACTCTCTTCTGCACTCCATTCTGCTTCCAAAACTTTGTATGCTGGGATATCCGAGTCCTTCCTCTTCATCATTTCCATTGTGGGAAATAGTGCAGGAAAGACAAGGTGGAGGGGTTTAGAGCCATTAGGAAAAAACCACAGGTTAAGGAAAAAGTGGGCAGACTATAAGGGAGAAAGGTATTGTGTGTGCCATGGCCGCCATGGCAACTATGAACTTGTCCCAGGAGGTGATCTGCCCGACCCACGTGGGGGGACATATCCTCGACCTGATCTTCGGCTCTGGCCTTGAGGCGGGGGGTCCGGTTGTGGGGGAGGTGACAGCGGTGCCCTTGTCGTGGACGGACCATTACCTCCTTCAGGCCGGTCTTTTAGCGCGCCCCCTCCAGAAGGGGAAGGGACCAGTTAGGATGGTCCGCCCTCGGAGGCTGATGGAACCCCAGCGGTTCCAGGAGGTCCTGAGGGAGCTTACCCTGGATGTGGACGGTCACTCTGTGGATGAGCTGGTCCGGCATTGGAACATCTTGCTGGAGGAGGCCATTGACAGGGTGGCTCCGAGGCGCCTTCTGCCTCGGTCTCGTCACCGCAGGACCCCTTGGTTTACTGAGGGGCTGCGGTGTATGAAGCGTGTGGGCAGGAGGCTAGAGCGACGCTGGCGTCGGACTCGGTCTGTCTCCGATCGTCTTCTCCATAGGGCCCATTTGCGGTCCTATGTGGAGGCTGTGAGGACGGCGAGGAAGGAATTCCTCGCCGTCCTCATAGCGTCTGCGAAGTCGCGTCCAGCGGAGCTGTTTCGGGTGGTGCGGGGGCTGGTTAGTCCGGCCTCCCTCCGCCTGGATGGGGACTTGTCCCGGGCCCGCTGTGAGGAGTTTGTCATCTACTTCGCAGACAAGATCGCTCGGATTCAGGCCGATTTCGACGCTGGGTTGATAGCAGTAGGGGAAGAGCGCGGGGGGGCGGAGGGTCCGTCTGGTCCATCTTTATGGGGTGAGTTTCAGGAAGTGACGCCAGCCGATGTGGTGGATGTCCTGGGGTCTGTGAGGGCCACGTGTTGTCAACTAGATCCATGCCCGTCCTGGTTAATAAAAGCTTCCGGGGAGACGTTGGGGACGGTGCTGGCGAGGGTGGTGAATGCGTCCCTTCGGCAGGGGAGGTTGTCGCCTTGCTTAAAAGAGGCTGTGGTGCGCCCCCTGCTGAAAAAACCATCGTTGGACGTGGACGCGCTCGCCAGCTACCGACC
The DNA here is from genome assembly GCA_003113815.1 of Sphenodon punctatus. Taxonomy (NCBI): domain Eukaryota; kingdom Metazoa; phylum Chordata; class Lepidosauria; order Sphenodontia; family Sphenodontidae; genus Sphenodon; species Sphenodon punctatus. Next base: position 1,153,138 of record QEPC01012864.1, on the reverse strand, counting down.
TGTCTCTAACCTTCCCTTTTTAGGGAAGGTTATTGAGCGGGCAGTGGCGCTCCAGCTCCAGGGTCATCTAGATAATATCGGGCTCCTTGACCCGTTTCAATCTGGGTTCCGCCCCGGCTATGGCACCGAGACGGCGTTGGTGGCCTTGGTGGACGACCTCCGCCGGGAGATGGATGCGGGATGTTCGACATTTCTCATCCTGCTCGATCTCTCGGCCGCTTTTGACACCGTGGACCATGGGCTGCTGTTGAGACGACTGCGTGACCGGGGGGGTCTGGACGGAACTGTTCTTGAATGGTTCCGTTCATTCCTCTCGGGGAGGAGCCAACGGGTGGTGTTGGGGGAAGAAACATCGAGCCCCCGCGCCTTACCGTGTGGCGTTCCGCAGGGATCGATCTTGTCTCCATTATTATTTAACATCTATATGCAGCCCTTGGGGGAGGTCGTGAGAGGGTTCGGGGTGCGATGTCACCAGTATGCTGATGATACTCAGCTGTACCTCTCGTTTTCTACCGACCCAGACCCTGCTGTCTCGGTGCTATCCCAATGTTTGGAGGCCGTGGCGGATTGGATGCGACAGAGCAGACTGAAACTCAACCCAGATAAGACGGAGGTAATGGTGGTGGGGAGGGCGAAGGGGGTGGTGGCCCCCCTGATTGGGGGGGTTTGCCCCCCTGTAGCTCAGCAGGTCCGGAGTCTGGGGGTCATTTTGGACGCAGGCCTGCGGCTGGAGCAGCAGGTGGAGGCAGCCGCGAAGGCTGCCTTCCGCCAGCTTTATCTGGTACGTAGGCTGCGTCCGTATGTCTCTGGCCCGGACCTGGCCTCCCTCATCCATGCCTTCGTCACCTCGCGACTCGACTACTGTAACGCGCTCTACGTGGGGCTTCCCTTGTTCCTGGCCCGGAGGCTGCAGCTGGTGCAGAATGCGGCGGCCCGTCTTCTTACGGGGACGGGTCGCCGGGAGCACATTACACCGGTGCTCCGAGCGCTGCACTGGCTGCCGATAGTGTGCCGGGCCAGGTTCAAGGTCCTAGTAATGATCTATAAAGCCCTATACGGCCTTGGCCCCTCTTACCTTAGGGACCGCCTCGCCCTTCGCGCCCCGGAACGACTCCTGCGGTCTGCCGGGGGTGCCCTCCTGGAGGTCCCCCGTGTTAAGCGGGGGGCCACGATGGAGCGGGCATTCTCGGTGGTAGGGCCGCGGCTGTGGAACTCCCTTCCGGAGGAAGCTCGCCTGGCCCCAAGCCTTTTGACCTTTCGGCGGAACTGTAAGACCTGGCTGTTTGCCCAGGCCTTTGGGAGGGAGGGGGGGGGTGATTTTTAATCCCCCACCTGTTTATTTATTTTTATATACCACCAGCTTTATTGATTTGTTTTATGGTTGTATTTTAAATGTTTTAAATGTTTTTATTGTTGTAAACCGCCCCGAGCTGCTGTGCAGGATGGGGCGGTATAGAAATCCAATAAATGAATGAATGAATGAATGAACAGGCCTGATGTTTTCCTTGTTTAAAGGTAGAGGAAATGGAGGTAGGCAGATTATATTCACCTGGGTTGGAGTTTACACAGGACAGCATGACTGACACCTATACTTTGGCTTGTGTAATGTGCCAGAGGCTGTTTAATGATCCCAAGCAGCCACACCTCTGGCTTAAGAGTTCATTAATAAAGATTACCATGTAGCCCCAATGTAGGGCTCTGCCTTTTGTTACTCAGAGCATCAGCTGCGGAGTCTCCAGCACTGTATCACCAAAAAGCTGCATCCCCAAACAGATTCTGTTGGCTTCAAAATAGCAAATCAAAGCAGCTGTAATTGCACTAGGGGACAGGCATGGTTATGGCCAAATTGATGCTTAAGCACTCTACATTGTTGGGTCTCCTATGATGCCTCTCCAAAAAGCCTAGTATGTTAGGCTCTGTTGAATGGGAAAAATTTCCTTTCATTACATAACTTTAAATCTTCCCTTAAATCTGTAGCACGCTAGGTCACAAGACACTCTTTTAGAGTGGGGAATGGATGGCATAAACCAACAATCTGAGAATTGTGTGACATGCATACCACTTCCTGGGTTCCTTGGTAGTTCTTTATTGTCGCTGTCACCTGATGCAAGGGGTAAGCATTTGGCATGCAGGACAATCGACAGCGATGTGAATGCATTGCTGCTGGAAAAGACAAACACACATTAAGGGGTAAAGGGGGAGTTGGGAGGGAGGTTGTGTGAATGAGCCCTGTTACTTTGTATGAAATGCTCACTCCACTTGCCGAAGGCCTTTGACTCGCCCCGATAGTTCTTGTTGGGGCTGGGTCAGGTGCATGCTCTACCCAAGCCCCTCAGATGGGTCCAGACTTCCTATCTTTGTAGGAGTCCACACCTCTTGCAGAGTCACATCGTGGTACTCTGTATGGGGTGTGGCCTTGTTGGGATGGTGTGGGGAATACCTTAGCCCTGCCCTGTTTCTGATGTAGACCCACTCCTTACAGAGCACTATGATGTCATGGTTCTCTTAGGGAGAGGGGCCACCTAGGCATATTTGGTCTGGTTTCAGTATAACCTAACTGCATTGCGCCCTGTATTTGCTATGTTCTGTTGCATCGGCCATCCACTGACTACCATGAATCTAAAGGCTTTTGATCTAGCAAGTTGACTGTTCTACTTTAGGAAAGGTGAAGCCTTGAAACATTGGCTTTTCTTTCATCCTCCAACATCCATTTGGGAATCCAAACCCCTGTCCATTTTACATTTTGTCTACATTCAAATGGCATAATTTTTCCTGAAGCTGTCAGTACAGTAAATGGTCAGTTTTCACAATGGAGAGATGTAAAAAGTGGTGTGCCTCAGGGATCTGTATTGGGACCGGTGCTGTTTAATGTATTCATTACTGATTTAGAAAAGGGTGTTAAGAGTGAGGTGATCAAATTTGCAGATGACACCAAGTTATTCAAAGTAGTTAAAACACGAGCAGCCTGTGAGGAACTGCAACAGGATCTTATGACACTGGGTGGCTGGGCATCTAAATGGCAAATGAGATTTAATGTGGACAAGTGCAAAGTGATGAACATAGGGAAAAATAATCCAAACTATGCGTTCACACTACTGGGTACTAAGCTAGGAGTTACCACTCAGGAAAAGGATCTGGGGTGGTTGTGGACAATACAATGAAATCCACAGCGCAGTGCACAGCAGCAGTCAAAAAAGCAAACAGAACATTTAGGAATTATTCGACAGGGGATAGAGAATAAAACTGAGGATGTCATAATGCCTCTATATAAATCAATGGTGAGACTGCACCTCGAATATTGTGTGCAGTTCTGGTCACTCCATCTCAAAAAAGACATAGCTGAACTAGAAAAGGTACAGAGAACGGCAACAAAAATGATCACGGGCATGGAAGGACTCCTGTATGAGGAGAGGCTTGGTAGGTTGAGGCTCTTCAGTTTGGAGAAGAGACGACAGAGGAGATATGATAGAGGTCTATAAAATCATGAGTGGTGTGGAACTAATAAACAAGGAACAGTTATTTACCCTCTCAGCTAATAGTAGAACTAGGGGACCACTCCATGAAACTCATGGGTGACAAGTTTAAAACAAATAAAAGAAAATATTTTTTCACTCGGTGTATAATTAGGTTGTGGAATCTACTGCCGGAGGATGTGGCAAGGGCTAGTACTATAGCTGAGTTCAAAAGAGGTTTGGACAAGTTTCTGGAAGATAAGTCCATTAGCAGCTATTAGCCAGACAGGATCAGGGAACATGACGGGAGCTGGGGGGAAATGGGGAATGGATGGATCCACCATTGTGACCTGTTGGGTGCTTCTCTCAGGATGCTGGGCTAGATGAACCATTGGTCTGACCCAGTATGGCACTACTTATTAGAGGTGGGACCCCGGGGCAATTACCGGATACCGGTTTTCCAGTTCTCAAAAGAACCGGATTCTCGGATTAAATCCGGTACCGGTTTTATTTCATTGATTTCAGTGGGGCACTGTGTCCCCATTGAAATCAATGGAATAGTATACAATTCCTCCCCCCTCCCAGGCTGCGCGGGTGGAAGGGGGGACACCCCCCACCCACCCTGCCCAGCCTGGATTTTTGTTAAAAAAAAGAGCCCCCCCCCC
>QEPC01012864.1:1109498-1148529 GCA_003113815.1 Sphenodon punctatus | reverse complement strand
GTCCCCCCTTCCACCCGCGCAGCCTGGACTCGGGGAGGTTTTTTTAAAAACTTTTTTGGTGGGACTTACATTGCAGCCATTCATTTAAATGGCTGCAATGTAAAAAAAATCCGGTACCCGGAATCCGGTAACGGGACCGGATTTACCGGGTTGAATCCGATAATGCCGGTACGCTGAGTACCGGCATTATCGGATACCGGATTTACCGGCACGCCCACCCCTACTACTTATGTTCTTATTTTCTTAAGTACAACTTGAATGCAATTTCCCCTTGTAAAATGGACAGAGCTTTGGATTCCCAAATAGCTGTTGGATCCTAAAAGAGAAAGTAGCTTATGCTGTTCATTGAATTTATGTTGCTCACTTCTATGTTGCCAGTTTGAAAGGGACCACTGATGCTTATGCAGGGCTGGGCTGAGGGGCCAGAGCTGTTGAATGGTACTCCTACTGCCAGTTGGGTGTTTTCTGCTGAGCAGCACCAACCTTCACGGGGGGCGGGGGGAGGGGAGAATGGAACTAGGGTTGACGCTGGAGCCTCTGCAGGCTTTGCAGAGTATCAGCAGTGACACGGTCTGGGAGAGTTGCCGAGGTTGAGCCATGGCACTCCCAATGCACACACTTCTCAGTGGTTTCCAATATTTTTGCCTGCATGATGCCCATTATGAGATTCCAACATAATCTCGTGATGTCAGACAGCACCAAATCTACACATACAGTAGCTGATATTAAAGATTAGGTCAGGATGCCAGGCTGGGGGGGCACAGTATGGGATGACACACAACACAGGATCATCAGGGAGCCTAGGAAGCAGTAAGGTCTCCCCACAAAACTCAGCATGAAGATTTGTGCCACTGCATACTATCATTGTGTGTGGATGAATTCTTAGTGGAAAGAGACTGAGAGGTCAAGAACTACTTTTAAAATCATTACCCCCTCACTGCAGAACATGGTTGACACAATTTTAAAGAAGGATTTTTGGAAGATTGAGAGACTTCGCTAAAAGAACTTGGGTTTACAGGCTTCTCTGACCTCATTGAATACCATTCAGTAGAAAGGTTTGGAACTGTGGCATTATTTCAGATTCCTGTTGATGGCTTAGACCTGCAGCATGAAAGCCAAAGTAAGGCCAGCTGGGGAATCCAAGCTTGTGGGCCAAATGGTGGCTTGCAGCTGTGTTTTTGTTGTTTTGTTTGGCCCCTTTCCAGTTCTAGCCTTCTACTTTCAAGCACTGAAGCAGTGGGGTGGGAAACAGAAATGAGGTCATACACTCCAGGCTGAGGGATTGATCCTTGACGCATGTTCTGAACCCTCTCCTTCCTTCCTCCTCACATTTAAAACACCACAACTTAATAATCCTGCTGATTTTATTGTACTAATTTTAAAAGTGGGTTGCAGGAGGGAAAAGATTCCCCACTCCTGCAGTAAGGACTCATTCCCACATTTTTCCCAGGGGAAGTGCCCCCCTTACTTGGTGTGAACCCTCTTCACACAACCCCAGCCCCACCCAGGAAGCTAACATGGGCTGTTTTCTTTCATGGCTTTCCTACACCCTGTTAGGAGTAAGTTTGTTTGAGCCTTAAGATTTGTTATGATACTAGGTATGAGACCTTAGCTTGTAACTGTAATCAAACTCCTTGCCTGTGACCCCATTTTGAGCCTGAAAATATAGTCCTGTGACCCTAGATAGCAGAAGACATACAGTGTATAGCAAATGTCCATTATTATTATTATTATTAACAAACATTTATATAGCGCCAGCAGTGTACCTGGCACTTTACAAAGTAATAAAATAGACACGGTCCCTGCCCCTAGGGCTTACAATCTGAGAGACAGGAGCTGGGGGAGAGACTTAGGAAGGGGAACAGAGGGAGAGACAAGGGGTCTAACATTCATGAAGATGCGAGGTCTCAAGTGCACGTACTTGGCTTGGTTACGATGAGAATGACAGCAGGCAGGTCCATGTTGCAAGGATAAGGGTAAACCGATCGTAGGTATAGGAATAGTGGCTCAGCAGGATAAAGAGTCAGACAGAGCAGAGCGAAAGAGGTGAGTTTTAAGGAGAGATTTGAAGGTATGAAGGGAGGGGGCAAGGCGGATGTGGACAGGGAGGGAGTTCCAGGCATGGGGGGCAGCAAGTGAGAAGGGACGAAGGCGCTTAGGGGAGCAGGGAAGGCGTGGAAGGGTGAGAGAAGGGACAGAGGAGGAGCGAAGTGCACGGGCTGGAGTATGGAGGGCGATAAGTGCAGAGAGGTAGGGGGGAGCAAGGTTGTGAAGAGCTTTATAGGTGAAGACTAGGAGCTTGTGCAGGATTCGTTCAGGAAGGGGAAGCCAGTGAAGCGAAGAGAGGAGGGGCTGCACATGGTCGAAGCGACTGGCGAGGTAGATGACCCTGGCAGCAGAGTTTTGGACAGAGATGAGGGGAGAAAGGTGAGACCGGGGAAGGCCAGTGAGAAGGAGGTTACAGTAATTGAGGCGAGAGATGACCAGAGCATGAACAAGAGTTTTGGCAGACGAGACAGAGAGAAAAGGGCGAATCTTAGCAATGTTATGGAGGGAGAAGCGACAGGATTTAGCAACAGAGTCAATGTAGGGTTTAAAAGAAAGAGCTGAGTCAAAGATGAAGCCTAGGCTACGGGCTTGGGGGATAGGCAGGATGGTGACTCCATCAATAGTTATTGACAGTGAGGAAGGAGTGAGGAAATGTGTTTTTCATTGAAACCAATGGAAACAGAAAACGAAAACAACATTTTACATAAGTGCCCTACTAGGTCAGACCAATGGGCCCTCTAGCCTGTCTCCGACAGTGATCAATCACGGTGGCTTGGGAGAAGCACCCGGCAGGTCACAATGGAGGATCCATTCCCTGTTGTTTTTCCCAAGCTCCCATCATGTTCCCTGATCCTGTCTGGCTAATAGCTGCTAATGGATCTATCGTCCAGAAACTTCTCCAAACCTCTTTTAAACTCAGCTCTAGTACTGGCCCTTACCACAGCCTCTGGCAGGAGATTCCACAACCCAATTATATATTATTTTGCTATTTATGAAAACAAAAACGACATCTTTAAATAACAAAAACAAAAAACAACATGGGTCCCTGGGGTCCCCATGATCCATTAGAATCATGACCCCAATAAGAGTCCTGATTCGTTGTCCAGGACCTCTGTCCTAAACACATGTGGTGTGCTATGTGCCTGCCGAGTTTTGGTGAATTTCCTTTTGGCTTATTGGCAGATTATAACGTTGACCCAACCTGAGGTACCAAATGACACAATTACTGGTAAAACTATAATTATGGCTCGTAATTGCATCAACTGATGTAACTGTAAATGTCATTAGGCATACAACTATAAAAAACTTGCTGCCTGTTTAAACCCTTTCAAAGTACTGTAATGGCTAGCACAGAATGATCTCATTAAGATACTCAGCTTGAGCAGGTAATGGCACGAACACACATTTGGAGTGTTGTGTGAAATGCTTACTGCTCTCTGTTCTCCTTGATGGTGATCCTGGCTCTCTGCCATTTGATTCAAGGGGGGGCTGTCTGTTGAAATGCATCCTGGGAATGTTTTTGGTCAACCAACCCGATCTTTCTCATTGTATATGCTTGTGTTTGGCGTGTTATAGCCTTTAGGCTGCTATTCCAAAAAACCTCCTAATTCTAACCTGTTGAAATGCAGGAAAATCAGCAATGGTGTGAATGCATTGCTATGGGACTAGGTAAATGTGAATTATGAAGTGAGGAAGCAGGGTGGTGTGTGAAAGCTGGTCGTTAAATCCTTTACTACAGCAAAATAATTCATTATAACCCCTTCCAAAATCAATTTTTCACTGGTAATTCCAAGTAGACAGGAATTCTCCTGTCCCCTTGGGCTGAGACAACTGTGGTATTTTTGTACCAATTGCCACAATGGAGAAAATGCAGTTAATATGGCTCTCCACCTATTGCATTACAAGAACTCCTTCTGAATGCTGCTGCGTGCTTCTGGAGGAAGCGGGGTGGGGGTAGGGGACACCTGCAGTGTCCTGGGGATAAAATCTTGCCACCAAGAAGTGTATCACGGGGAAATTGGACTCCTGTCCCCAGGCCCTGGCTAGATAATCTTTAAGGCAGGGATAGGGAACCACCTCTGGGCTGGAGCATCCTGTGGGGCAGAGGAGGAATGTGATCCCCATATGTAGGGGACATGGTTTCTGGACCTGGGGGTGCTCTGTGGCTGTCCAGCAGCATCTGGGCCATAGTGAATAAAGGCATGCGAAGCCTCTGGGGGCTATTTGGCTGCAGAAAGACTGTGGGCTGGAAGTTCCCCACCCTTACTTTAAGCAGTTGGTGATCCATGAAATGGCCAGCCCTCTTATCCTATGAACTTTAAGGGGGAAGAGACTTGCCAAAGATCATACAGAGGGTCAGTAGCAGCCCACATCTTCCAAGTCCTCAGACTAGCCTCTTAGACGCTGAGCCATGTTGGATAAGAAGTTGGGCTCTGGAAGATATATGTGGTCTATGCATAGTAGTAGCACCCTAGATACTTTGGTCTGGGCCTTGCTTCTATTTGATTAGACTCCATGCAAAGGAAGGGATAGTATCTGGCCCCAAGGAGGCTACTGTCTTTAGAGAGGTAGAAATAACTGCATATAAATTTCCAGTAGGAAGGAAGGCAGTTAGTGTATGGTAGTTTTGGAGGCCAGACTAATCTGGACAGGGATGTGTCACCAAGGGTGGTCATCTGCCTGTCCAGGGCTGCCAGCAAATCTACTTGGGGAGAAAGCAAACTTTACTGTGCCCCTTTCTGAACCTGAAGACAAAATCCTGAAAGGGTTGTGTGAGAACCACTTTGTTCTGCCCCTGTCTGAAATGGCACCACTTCTCTCTCCCCACCCCCACCCCCCCGGAGGATTGGGTTCTGGATATATGTTGCTTGTGGTAAGCCAGTCTTGGCCACCCCAATGTATGGATAGAGAGCTGGCAGGGAAAGAGGTGCTATTGGACTGGAGGTGTAAATCAAAGAATATAAGATGGTGATGTAGCCTCCCTGCACTTGATGCACCTAAAGTGTCATTCATGTTTTGGTGGTTTGAAGACAGAGCATAAATGAAGCAGCTCTTGTGGAAAACCAGAAGAAACCACACTTTGACTAGAATTGTTAAAGGGATCGATGTCCAATGAAGACACAAGGTGATAAGTATCTCCTTCCTGAAGAAGCCTGGCTGCTGTACAGAGATCATGGGAAGAACTGAGAGTTGCAAAGAATCAAGCTGAGGAAATTAATACTTAGTTAGTCTGGCAGAGACTTGGTCAAAATGCATCTTAACTGTCAAGGGAGAGGTTACAGAAAGAAGTAAGTTGGTTGTTACTTTAAACCGGATGCTTGACAGTGAAGATGGAGATCAGAGAACAAGTGTAGGAGCTAGAATTGTGCCTTTTGCATCAAGGATGCTAGAGGCTCAAGCTGCCAGTGACAGATCTTGAAGAGCATCAAGCGTGGAGCCTTGATCAGTGCCCCAAGCTAAAGGCTTGGTGGCAACATGTTTCTCCCAGTGTGAAGCCTCCATTACAGATTAAAAGTGTCTTTTTAATTTTTTACTAGTTGATAGCTGTGAAAAAATTGCAAGTGTTTTCAGAGGTGTTTACTTTTTCTGTAAATACATTTTTGTATCTATTCCTGCCATGTTTGGAAAGGTTCCTTGATCATGTGTTTGTAGCAGTTTGAGGCACTCCGTGGATCGCACACATGACATTGCTACCTATTATTGTCTAATCCTAACCTGTATGAGAATACTGGCTCTGGGGGATAAAAATTGACTTTGTGTAATGCAGAAGTGGCCAGGATGTCTATTGTGGTCAACTGTGGTGGCACCCAGCCTTGTTTAAAGTCCACAAAGGGTGGTGGTGGTGCAGGCATACTGCTCCCCCATGCTGCCTCCCCATGTCCCATGGTCAGCCAAGTTGGGCTAGGAGTTGGTCTCAACCAGAGACTCTTGGGCAGTGTCCTCGCCTAGTGAACTCAGGATGGTCTAACATCCTTTTTGATATCGGTAAAGAGACCAAAGTACATCTCTGCTTTTAGAAAATTGGGATCACTTATAAACTTTTCTGGGCTTTTTTCTTTTACATATCTACATTTCCTGAACTTTAAGTTGGTATATATGTAGGCTGTGCAGTTGGAAGTATCTGAAAACATTCTTATACAGTGAACTCAATTGGCTATCTAATATATAGATTTAATGCCATCTTATTCCTGATTCTGAACAGACATCATTAGAGATGGGTCACTGCCCTGTGGGGCTTACAGTCTACAATGCACAAGAGTAAAGGGAAAATGGGGAGAGACAAGAACATGTTAACAAAGTTGAGGGTGAATGTGCTTGACTTGGTTTCAAGGGAAGGAAGGGGGATCCTGGAGGATATGATGGTGTAAGAAACATCAAAGAGCAGTCTATGGGGTGACAAAATGTAGAGAGCCTCAAGTTCACGTCCCTAGCTAATATGAACTTTACGGCAGGCAGGCACCCATGTTCACTGTGTTTTTCCCCCCATTGGCAGCATTTTCCATTTTCTCCTGTAGGCCAGCAGCCTTCAAGTTTTTGACTGCATGCCCTCATGTTGAGTCTTTTTGAATTCTCTGACCTCAGACAGCAACAGAACATGCAAAGTATATTGAATATCAGCCAGGATTTACAGAATCTGGCCCCATCAGCATGTGGCATGACCCCACTTGGTGTGTCAGCTCACAATTTGGGAGCTTCCAATGTAGTAAACCAGTAGTCTGAGTGGATATGGGTGGTGGCTGGACTGGTTTCTCCACTTCATTGATACTATGAGGTTTTTTATATTCAGCCACTTGTGGTCGGTGGCTTAGACTACCTAGAATCCTTTCCCTTCAGAAAAAAGCCTAGCATATGATCCTGGCATCATATTAGAGTGCTGCTCAGGTCTGTCTGTCCAGTTTAAGCCAGCTATGCCTTGGCACAGAGATGAGGAGCCTGTGGCCCACAAGTCCTTATTTGGCTGCTTTCCAGTTCCTGGATCTGGCTCATGAATCTGGCCCCAGCCCTCAAACACCAAAAGAATGAGTTTGGGGAAAGGGAGCAGAGATGAGAGCATGTACTCGAGGATAGGTGTGGATCCATGGCATAGGTCTGTGATCTGGACACTCTCCTTCTGCCATCCGGAGTACATTAGTTAAACACCCCCCCGACTCCTGACTGGCCAACAGAACTTGTACTGATTTTCAAAGTGACCTACAGGAGGGGAAAAGGTTCCCCACCCTGTCTTAGTAGCTTCCCCTGGCATTGGATTAGCTGAGTTTAGTCCGTATTTGCATATTTCAGTAGAATATTACTTGTACTCACTGTGTAGTTGTGAACCAGGGCCATTTCCCCCAGAGTTAAGATGGCAACAGTCGTCATAATTTGTCTAATTGACTTTTTTCCTGTTGCCATTCATTAACTGGGGGATGGGTGGAGGAGTGTGCCTAGGCATCTCTGAGATAGCTGGATTTCTTTTAATGCTGTACATGTCATTCATACGTGTGTGAATAGAGAAGGGAAGTGACTCATCCATTCACAGAATTGTTGTGCAAGATGTATTTCTGAATTGGCTTGATCTTCTATTCGTGGGCTTTGGAGGCAGAGCTTCTAACTGCATATGTAACTGAGGGATGATAAAAGAAAATGGAGGTTTTAAAAATGTTTAAACTAAAATCCATGTAAATACAGGTGGTGGCATGTTCAGTTACCCTCTTCCACAAACTGAACCATAACAATGAAGGGTAATGGAGGAGCACATTTTACTGGGCTTGTAGCGTTCTGTAGGGATTCTCTGATTTAGGACGTTATCACACTGAGTTAATGGGCTATTTCCCCGACTCCTTTACATCCTTGAGGAAGGGTGCTGTGTGGCTTGAAAGCTTGCATACTTTCGCCAAAAGTACTTGACCCAATAAGATATCTTCTTGGCTCCTTTGTTTGGGGCCAGTACAGCAACCACACTCTGTGTTTGAACTATCTCAAATAGGGTTGCCACCTCTGAGTTTCGTCCAGAGCCTCCAGATTTCAACCCTGAGTCCCTGGACTCCACGGGGAACCCTGTTTTGGAAGCCCTCTATCAGCCAGGGGTGCCCACCCCACTCCCCAATACCCCAAAGACATCAAGGCTTTAGGAGACTTTTCTGCCCCCTTTTTGATGCAATGCGCTGTAAGGGATGGGGTTGCATCAGAAAGGGGTGTTACAGCCAGTTTGCTCCACCCTCTTTCTGCTGTGGTCCCACCTCTGGGTGAAAGCCCATGAGGCAATAACCCTAATCTCAAATTAACAAAGTAGTTATTTGCAACTCAATCATCTGCAAGTGGTCTAACATTGCAAGTGGGGAGAAGAGAAATATCGCTAAAGTAGAGGTTCCCAAACTGTCAGCCTTGCCTCATTTTGAGATTTAAATATACCGCCTACACACACACACACAGCAATAATGATATGTAAAGTCTAGCACACATTAGTAGTAATGCCACCTCATCTGTAGGTTGTCTGACCTCCTCTTGGGAACCTCTACCCTAAAGGATTCTTTAGGTATCATTGAAATTTGGGGTCCTCCACGGTGGGGGGGGATGGCGTTAGGTGCCTCAGGTGGAATAACCCCATCTGGGTCACAGTCCCAATTGATAGTTGATACTGTGTCTTTGGGACCACAGGATTATAACACTAAGATTATAATCCCAGATTATAATTCTGGACACTCTAAATTGGTGATGGGGAACCTATGGCTCGTGGGTGAAGTCTAGCCCATGGCTGTTGTGTGGTGGTGGTGGTTTTGCCCCTTTCTAATTCCTAGATCTGACCCATGGGTCCATTCCCTACCCTCAAGCGCCAAAAGACCAAGTTAATAAGGAGAGAGCTGAGATTAGGGCAAACACTCCAGGATAAGGGATGGATCCATGATCTTGGCCCTCCTTTTCTGCCTCCATCCTGAACACACTCCTTGATCACTCTTGTTGCCAGTTCCTATCTGGCTCTCAGAGCTTGTAGCTTTCAAAATGGAAGAGGAAAAGTCACAACTTCCACCCCATTCTTAACTGTTATATAAACTTTTTCTCCCTGCAGCTCCCTGCTTGTTGCTCCTGTTAGGTTAAAAGAGAGAGGTGCAATAGAGTAAGTACCATTAGATCAGTACAAACTCAGCCTCTACTCAATTCTGTTCTTGGTTCCCAAAAAGAACGGAGAAACCAGAGCAGTACTGGATCTCAAATTCCTCAACAGATTTATCCAGTACAAATGCTTCAGAATGGAGGTGCTGAAGTTGATCCTGCAGGCACTTTGAGAAAGCGATTGGCTGACCTCCATAGACTTGAAAGATGCCTACTTTCATATACCAATAACTTCTCAGCACAAGCCGTTTCTGTGCTTCTGCTACAATGATGTGCACTGGCAGTATTTTGCATTGCCGTTGGCTTGGCTACAGGCTCGTGAACGTTCGCCAGGTTCCTAGTGCCACTCATAACCCTGCTACTCCATACCTTGGCAATGTCCTCCTCCGGTCCAGATCAGGGGAAAAGTCCTTAGGGCTCTAAAGGTGGCAGTCACGGTTCTAGAGGAACACGGATTCATAATAAATTGGCCAAAAAGCTATTTAAATTCCACGACCGAGATTGTGCACCTTGGAACGATCATCGACACAGCAAGGAACGTAGTCAAACTCACTGGGGATCGCCAACTTAAGATCAAAGTTACGGCAGGAGATTTACGTGCTCGTCAGGAGGGACAGGTCATGGAACTAGCGCGTCTCCTAGGACATGGTACCATCCATGTACCAGGTACAAAGGGCCCTCTTTCCCATGACTTGGGCCTCCTGACAAGTGCGTAAATCTCCTGCCATGGTTCTGATCTTGAGCTGGCGATCCCCGGAGCCTTTGACTATGTTCCTTGCTGTGTCGATGATCGCTCCTAGGTGCACGATCTCAGTCATGGGATTAAAGTGGCTTTTCAGCCAATTTATTATGAAGTGGTATTCCTTCAGAACCATGATTGCCATCTTAAGATCCTATAAGGTCTCTTCCCTCGATCCAGACTGGAGGAGGATGTCATCGAGGTATGGCATAGCAGGGCTACGAGGGGCACTAGGACCCTGGCAAATGTTCACGGGGCTGTAGCCAAGCCGAACAGCAATGCAGAATATTGCCGGTGCACATCGTTGTAGCAGAAGTGCAGAAACAGCCTGTGCTAAGAAGCTATTGGTATATGAAAGTAGGCGTCCTTCAAGTCTGTGGAGGTCAGCCAAAAACCCCTCTCCCAGTGCCTGCAGGATGGACTTTACCGTCTCCATTCTGAAGCATTTGTACTGAGTAAATTTGTTGAGGGGTTTCAGATCCAGTACCACTGTGGCTTCTCCATTCTTTTTGGGAACCAAGAATATAACTGAGTAGAGGCTGAGTTTGTGCTGATCTAGTGGTACTTACTCTACCATGCCTAACAGAAAGAAAATTCACTGGTAAGTGCCCCAATTTTCTTTTTACGATGTTCACTTTTTAAAATCTGGTGTTGGACTCCGTGTAGGTGTCTATGCTTGGTAAGTGAAAGTGACATGACTGCCTCTGACAGCATGGACATGCTTCTTAAAGTATGGCTGTGCGAGTAGAGTCCACTTGTCTGAAACCTTGGCCTGTCCTGCAGGGTGTATTGTAGCACTCTTTACTGAGAAGCTTGACTTTACTATAGCAGAATCAATTGCCATGTTGGTCCGAAATGCACAAGATGGAGACAGATTAGTTCAGATGGTATCTTTTATTGGACCAACTTGTATTGGTGAGACTATTCAAGCTTTGGGGCCACACAGGGCCCTTCCCTTCCTCAGACATAGGAGGAGTCAAGATTTATTTCTCTTCCCCCCCCCCCCCAAAACAAGCTTCTCTGGTTAAACGAGTGACATTGATTGGTCTGAAGGAGCCCTGTTAGAGGCTTAATGATCACTCTTACTGTGGGAGCTAATCTCATTTTGCAGCCTGACTAGGATTCATTTAGCACAGTTTTTGCTGATCATTTGGACAGGATCAGAGCAGTGGCAGCTACAAAGCACTCCTGCATAGCTGCTGCTCACAATGTTTCCTAAGTAGTCAATATAGGGACTTTTGCATGATCCCTGGCTCCAACATGTCCAAGGAAGGGCCTCGTGTGGCCTAAAAGCTTGTATGCTCCCACAGACAGCATTTGATCCAATAAGAGATCATTTGTGCTTTTGTCTCTTTCTATAGCCGGTTCCTTGGTTCCCCAAATCTAGGGTTTCCTCAAAGGCCTGGTTGTCAAAAAACTATCAGAGAGAGAACACTTTATCTCCCCAGGCACTGTACAAAGAGAGCTTGTTTTATCTAATAGCTTCTTGAGGGTTGAAAGTGCAATTTTAAGAAGGCTACACACTGTGTCTGGGCAGCAAACTAACAAGTGTAGAGTGTTGATAGCCATTGTACAGTGGCTGAGCAAGTACAGGAAAATTATATTATATATAGGGATCACAACCCCATTCACAAATGGCATGGTTGTACCATGGAGTGTACCTCAAAGGTCATCTAGTCCAGTTCTCTGTAACAGTGCAGGATTCACCATGCCAAAACTGCCCACGCAGAAAAAGCCACTAACAAGAAATGGAGCCTATAACAAAAAACTGTTAGGTAGAGATCTTGAGTGGCCCGAGAACCCGTGTGCCTGGAATAACAGGCAGAAATCTTTTAATGTATATTTGGATGTCTCAGACAGGTGAGCTTTGCTCCATGTTGCAGGGGAAGGTAAAAAAAACAACAACAAAAAAGCCTGGGGGGAAATTCCTTCCCAACAGCTCTGGCAATCAACCCTAAGTATGCTAGGAACCACCAGTCAGGCACCCCATAGTACCCAGGCACCAGAACACCCCAGCAGTTTCCCACCTTCAGTTGCAGATATCTTGGATATTTGAGCTCTTGCTCCACATTTTGGGAACCTCTGATCCATGTCATAGTGCAGTGGTTCATGTAGTTCTTTGAACAAGTACTTGCCTGTGGCAAGGTTCCCCTTGTTGCTTCCCCTCCCATGTTATATCTCTCTCCTTTGCCACCCCATTATTATGGAAAAAACCCTTTGCTTATCAGAGTGGAGATAAGTGTTTGCCGGAGGAGCTCATTGTGCACTTAGCCCTCCCCACCTTCACCCCGGCTCACCTCCCTGTTTGACAACCAAAGCCCTAGTATTGTGGTGTTCTAGTACCAAATACTTGAAAGTATCTAGTGGGTGGAAACTGGCCATTTGTGGGCAGTAAAAACTGTACATGATCCCACCCCTTTCTGATGTGGCCCTGCCTCATGCAGAGCATTGTGGTGTCACAATGTTCCATAAGGAGTGTGGTAGTGCCATAAAGTCGTGTCCCCCCCCCCCTCCTTTTTGATTTAGCCACACTCCCTTTAGAGAATTGTGATGTCATGATGCCCTGCAAGGGGGAGGACCATGTTAGAAAGGGGTGGGAGAGCCTCTTTATCCCTGCCCCTGGTAGGCACCCTTTTAATCTGGCCTTGGGCAAACATTTTCAGGGTTGCTAATACTGTCTTGAGTGAGATGGATCTTAGGTGTGGCATGCCTCATGATCAGAGTTCTGCTAGCCACTTATCTGTTAAAGCAAGGCTTCTAGAGCAGTTTCCCGACTATCATGGCCAAAGCAAGTGTCTCAATTCCTTCTGGAAAGCTGAAGTTTGCAGTTGATGCCAGTTATCTAGGGCTGGGCAGTTAGATTGCAAAGGTATGAATTGGCTCAAGGAAGACAAATGAAATTCTTGTGAAGACAAAGCAGTTGCTTTGACTAGGTTGTGAAAGTGTTCTAACAGACCTTTGTGGTCTAGTCTGTTCATCAAAAATGCCTGCACCCAGTACGTAGCTGCTGTTTGTGTATTAGGAGTGGGCTGTAGCTGCCACTGTGACAAACCTGTCCAAATATCAGCGAAAACTGTGCTGAAAGGAGTCTTAATCAGGCTGCAAAACAAGATTATCTCCCATGGGGAGTGAGCTTTAAGCCTCTGGACACTTGCTTGTTTGGCCAGAGGGGCTGCTAGTGAGCAAAAGAAGAATTTCTTTTACTTCCCATCTTGGTGTTGTGACGACTTAGCTATTTAGTCAGAGCTTCAGGGAAACATGAGGAGCAAGCAAAGCAGTGTCGCAGTGATCCCCGTTTATGTAGGGAACGAAATGGGATGTAGTAGCAGTCTTTTTTTCTACTGGGTTGGGGAAGGTTAGTAGTTTGCTAGTATTTTGGCAAACTGTTCGTAGCAATGTGCTCCCAGCATACTAAACTGGGCATGGGTTTTTCTTGCTCTTGGTGAGAGAAGGGTGTGATCTTCAGTACTGCTGTGGAATATCTCAGACTATCCAGGGTGACTTCCATAGAGTCCATTTGGAAAAGCTTGGCTCTGGGGTGTGGTGTTCTGTATCTATAGAAAATACTTCATACAGATGCTCTATGAACAGCATGCAAATTCTGTTCTCACGAACATAATGGAACCACTACCTCTTGCCTCTGTTCACACAAATGAAGAAGGGTTAAACATAGGGCTACAACCTTTAATAGATTTGATTAATCAATAGGTCGTAACCCTATTAAAATTTGTCCCCCGTTTTAATTTTGGTTACTTTTTTTGCTGCCACCATCTGCGTGTGAGTGTCTTTTTGGGTTTTTTAATCTGCCAGAATCTTTGAGCTGCTTAACGAGTCCCTCGTGACTTCCAGCCTCCTCCAAACGCTGCCCCCAGTTGCTTGTCATAAGTGGTCCTCCGCAGAAGGCAGGCATGGGAGGAGCAGAGGCAGCAACCAGCAGTAGCAGGCATCTCTCCGAGACTGCAAGACTAGAAGACATGGTTTGTTCGTTTGTTGCTCAGTGGTGAGGAAAGGGGTCTGGCTGGGCTGGGTGACAGCAGCCTGCCTGACTAGCGCCCACCCCGAGGGCTTTGCCTGCAGGAATGCACTACCGTGACCCAATTCCCCCTGGCAGGGGGCATGTGGGCTGCCCCAGTCTAATACTGTGCTGCTTAGCTCCACCCCACCCAGGATAACGCTGTGCTGTGGTCTCTTCCCCCCCACCCCCCAACTTGGTCTGTAGTGGGGAGGTAACTCTGTATTGCTCTCTGCTGCCCAGAGCCCCCCGCCCAGACAATAGAGCCTGGCCCCATTGGCGGGAGAAGGCCGGAGGTTGCAGCGGTTTCCTGAGGAACCATGAAGTAGCGCAGGCTTGGAGATGTGCTGTGTTGTGCACCCCCACCCCCATCTGTAGGGGGCATGCTGCCCTGGGATAACCTTGTGTTGCTCTCCCCCACCCAAACAAAGGGGCTTGGCCCCAGCGGCAGGGCGGAGGCCTGAGGCCACAGCTGTTCCCCCGAAGAACCATGAAGTAGCACAGGCTTGGAGATGCCCTGTGTTGTGTGCCGTGTCCCCCCCCCCCCCCAAGTCTGTAGGGGGCATGCTGGGTACTCGCCATGGCCCAGAGCATGGCCTGAACAAAGGGGCCTGGCCCCAGTGGTGATGGGAGGCTTAAGGCTTTAGTGGTTCCCTGAGCAGGGGAGGAGCATAAGGGGTTGCTAGAAATGGGGGCAGGGTTCTTGCGCTTGCTGGACCTTCATCTGAGTTTCTGTGGTCTTTGCACAGTCCTGGTGTCGCCCTATCACCAGTCCTGGTGTCTCCATATGCACCTGAAGGTACCGTGGAAGGAGCACAGTCCGACTTGGGCAGCACCCAGCAGCAGCAGACGTCTCTCCAAGGGGTTCAAAGATATGGTTGGTCTAAGGCTTAGTGACGAGAAGTGCCATGGAGGGCTCGGGGCAGGCCGCATGAGGGATGGACCCTTGTTTGGAAGTTTCTGAGTTGCTTGGAGGTTAACATTTTGTGACTGCAAGTGTAGTGATTTCTGCTGTAGCCCATTTTAAAAAACAGTTTGAGAATTTTTGATGATAATCCCAGGTACATTATAAAGTTCACGTCTATGCTGATTGATGATCTCAAAGAAAGGATGAGGACGTGGGCTCTGAAGAAATACGAAGAAGCTACTGCTCTTGATCCCAGATTCAAGACACTGCAGTGTTTCTCTGAGCGTAACACCCACCCACCCCCCAAAAAAACAACCCCTCAGCACTGGGTATTCTCTGTTTTTTGAGGTTTTTGTTTTTCTTTGCAAGAATCCAGCTGATTCTCCTCTCATTCTTGTTTGCGAGAACAAGATGAGAATTGTGATTCTCATCAAGAAATTGCGTTTCAGCCCTGTTAATTTTCCCTCCCTCAGTTATGTTGGCTTTAACCCTTGTGTTAGGGGATGGCTACTTCTGAAGAACTGTGTGAGAACAAGCCCCAAGAATCTATTCTTTTCCCTAACTATTCTAGGGGAAGGATACCTCTTCAATGATAGCTTGCCTTGATATACCCTGGCACTAGAATCCTCCCTTACTGTTTTGGGCTGCTGCTTTCTTCCATGTGTGATGCAGCCCATTCGGTGGTCCTAAGTCAGAAGTGGAGAACCTTTCCTTTCCACAGACCCCTTTGAAAATGAATACAAGTTTTGTGGCTGGATATGAGTTTGGGGCTGAGGCACTTAAGGGGTGTGCTCAGGATGGAGGAAGGAAGAAGAGGGGTTCAGATCATGGATCCATTTGCAGTCCTTGAGTACAGGTTCCCTCTGTTTGCTTGACCCTGAGCATACTCCTTCAGTGTTTGAGAATAGGCACTGGATCCACTGGTTCGATCCAGGAATTGGGAAGGGGTCAAATGAAACAACAGAAAAACAGCTGTGGGCTGAATTTGACCCTACTGCCAAGGCGTTTTCCATCCTGCCGTAAACATCCTAGCTCACTTAAGTTTTTAGCTCGACCTATTCAAGGAATTGTTCAAGTCCTAGAATAAATGGGGCCGTACTCCATGCATTGCAGCACCTTTTGCCACCTTGTTAATCTAAATGTGAAAGGGACTTCTTACAAGGACTTTCTGTTTTGAATTGTTTCTTAAAATACACAATAAATAGCATTCTCTCAAGAAACAGATATTATGGAAAGACATGACATCAACCTGGTTGCAAAGCCTCTATTATTGGTTTAGGTTACATGGGTACTTTACATGGGGCAATAACCCCTTAATATGCTACACTGTTGTTTTTGTTCTCCAATAGTTTGGGGTATGTAGTGAAGGAAACAGGAGAGGTGATTGTTTCTCTCCGGTCATGTCCTGATGAACAGCAGTGAATTGATGGAACTACTGTGGTTTAGTTACATCAAAGTAGCTACTCCGTTTTCATAGTGTTCACACTGTAACTAAACCCCAATCTCTCTAATGGTCAGTAGATACATAAAATTGTATCTTAACAGCTACATCAATGTAAATATGTTCACAATAGTGACTGAAGTAAAAAGCTGAGCATGTGCTCCTGATTTTTCAGGAGTGCATATCTCATCCTGCTAAATTACTTTGGAGTAGTGCTCTGTTTGTGTGACTGCTTCTGAAGTAAATGCAAAGTAAGGTACATCTACTGAGTGTTCTCAGTACAGGGTCTGTTAACTTGCAGCGGTAGTAATCTGAAGAGATACAGGGGAGACGGAAACTTTAAGTGATACTATGGATAGCTCTGTCTGGAAGTGAGCTCTCTGCAGCAGAGGCTACGACTTGGGGTTCAGTGTGACTTGGGTGGCTCTGCCCACTACAGAGCTGTTTCATCCTAGTGCTCCCTAAGAGGAAGGGCTAATGTGCTTTCCTGGCCCGTCTCTCAACACGTACCAGCTTTTAAGTAACCCAGCTGTTCTTGTTAGGAGATAGTAACAGTCCCATTTGAAGGGGGAGGGAAATTATGCTTTTACTGTGATGGCATTGCACATTTGACACAACTTCCTCTTGAGCCAGTTTCTCCATGTTTCACAGGTAGTTGTCAGGGAGCAAAAAGTATTCTGTAAAAACCAGGAAAATGGGAGTTGGAAGCACAGGTTCCCAGGGAGACTCTGGGGCAGGAGTAGTTTAAAAGTACTTGCTGTAAAAAAAACTATCCAGTTCTAAAACTGCAGAGTTTCATACAATTAGTAACAAGTAATGGGTACCAATATCAGTCAAATTGGGCAGTTTCAAAGTTGTAATTATGTATTAATCAGATTTGCCTCCGTCTGAACTAGAGATGTAAAATTAATGGAAATCTTGAAGCCATGGAAGAGAAATGGGTTTTTCCAGTTTTGGGGTTTTTTTCTGGAAAAAAATTGAAATTTTGGGAAAAATTGGAATATATGCAAAACTTATTTTCTTAGCACCCTTTACAGATCTAAATTCACTTTGCTACTTTAAGAACATAAAATGTATTGTATATAACTTGTTTGCTCATGAAATTATCATGTTTGGTATATTTATTAAATTTAGAAGTATAGTTTATTCAGACAATAATGACAAATTTACTAATTTTTACTTTAAAATGTTTTTAATTTTTGTTACAAATGGAGCTACAAGCTGCTGAACTCTAGCACCTCTTAGATTTTGCCAGTATATGAGAAGCAGACAAAAATTAAAGTTGAAAATAGAAGAAACCATCAACACACTTTGGGGGGAGTAAAGGGTAGCAATACAAGAACACCTTGTCTTAAACATTTTATTCATCATTCAAAAAACAATTTATTCATCATTCAAAAACATATTTCATGAGGTTTTTTATTTTTTTCAAATTTTCAATTTTTCAGAAACAAAACAAAAAAAGGCCTCGTAAAACCCACAGGGTTTTTTCGGGGCCTTCTCAACTCTAGTCTGAACTGGAACTAGTAGTGTAAGCACTTCTACAGACAGTGAAACCAAAGTTTCAGTGAAAGTTAAACTCTGTTGAAGTAGATCAGTGGACAACAGTGGGGCATATCATGCACAGCTCTTTGGACGTGCTGTGTCGGTAATGTCACCATATGAGTTTAACAGTTTTCAGTGCCATAACTTTTTTTTAAAAAATTCAACAATGTAAGGGAAGTGTAAGCTATTAAGTTGTCATGTCTTAAAATATTTGCAAGTAAATCCAATAAAAATAATTTCCAAATAAAGCTTTGAATTTGTTTGAATATAATGTATTTAAACCACTTAAGTGTGCTTTATTGATTCCTCCCCCCCCCCCCCCCCCCCAATATTTCAGTTCAATTACCTTTGGGTATTGGGAAAACGTTTGAGAGATTTATCCAGCACATAAAACTAACATGGTGTACTTTTCAGTTTTGTTTACTATAAGTCAAACATGCTACATCAGATCCCAATTGATTTAGGGCATTGGAAAATTTTCTGATTCAAAATTTTCCAGAAAATCCATATCACTGGTTGGAGGGAAGGAACACCACAAGCGGCAAATATCACTCCATTGCTCTCTGCTACCCTTGCTACTCTGCTTCACCCATGATCTGAATGGCAAATTTCTCCGTATAGTATTACGCTTCTTGAATATATATTCTATACGTAATTCTTAGGGCAGTTCCCAAAAAGTCAAAACATAAGTTGCATTTTTTAAAAAAAGGTATATATAATCTCCCCCCCGCCCCAAAAAACCCCAGTCATCCACTCCCCCATCTCCTAACCTCAAGGGAGCCCTCTCCCTATCCAAATTCCCTTCTTCTTCTTCCCTTGCACCATTCCCCATGCTTGTACCACCCTCTCACCAGAGGGACCTGGCATTTCCCACCCTGTACCCCGATATCCCCCATAAAACATTTTTTTTAAATAACAAAGGCCATGTTGAACAGCAATATACAATGTAATATATTGCAATTTAGTTGCATCAAAGTAACCAGTTCAGTACTATTCATGCTACAATTTAATTCAATTTCAGCCCACCTCCCTATAGTCAAGGCACAACCAGTAGATAGTGATACGGAGTTACTTTGATGTAAAATGTGTTCATTGTTACTTTGAAGTAAAAAGCAAAGCAGATCATATACTCCTTTTTCAGGAGTACATACTCTCTCCCTACTCAGTTGCTTCATTGTTAGTGCTCTTAGGTAAGTTCTTCCAAAATAAATGCAAAGTAAAGTTCCTTTAATTAGAAGTATCTGTTCATCTCAGAACATGGCTAAAGTTAACATTTAAAGAACACAATGCAGGAATGCTGCTCTTAAATCAGCCAGTGAATGATGAACATCTTTCTCAACTCTTTCCATCTGCATTGGCCAAGTGTTGGGACCACTTTTCCCATCTCACTCATTCAAATCCAGCCTAGTTAAGTCTTTATCATCTGGCTGTTGGCTCCTTATGCTGCTCCTGCATGTTATCCTCTGTGTAGCAAGGGTGTGAATAGCAGCATGTGCAACTCTTCATAGCGGATTCCACACATGTAGGTATACCTACTGCTTTGCTGACAGCAGCCTGGGTTCTTCCCAGAGCCTTCTCAGACTGCGGATAGATCAGGACATCTCCTTACACCAGAGGCTTGGTACCAGGCCCCCAGCTCAGAAACCTAGCCGATCAGCTGTTCAGGTATAGGCAGCAGAGAAACCCCACCCATGTTGAATTGTGAATGGGAGTTTCCTGCCCATACTGAATTTCTGCAGGGAGAAGACGTGAACTTGTTCCTAGCA
This sequence comes from Sphenodon punctatus, assembly GCA_003113815.1. Lineage (NCBI taxonomy): Eukaryota > Metazoa > Chordata > Lepidosauria > Sphenodontia > Sphenodontidae > Sphenodon > Sphenodon punctatus. The sequence goes on along the minus strand of QEPC01012864.1, from coordinate 1,128,981 downwards.
GGGAGCAGACCAGCTCCCCTTCCACTCCTAAACCCCACCACCAAATGTGTAGCAGCAGATCCATACATACAATTTGCTCAGGACTGCAGCCTCACCTTTTTCTGGAGCTGCAGACCAAGGTTTATCCCTGTGGGAATATGAGGGACTATTGTTTGCATGTGGAAGCACCCTTAGTTGTCCAGTTGAAATGCCCCTGGACAGTAATATGGTGCGGTCCTTACCACAAAGGCAGAGACCTGTGTTCTCCCTATTGGAGAAAATGCAGTGAATATGGGTCCCTGCCTAAATATCTTTGTTTCAATATAAATCTGATCGGATGCAGTTTGGAACTCGGGCCAAGAGCAGAGTGTTTTGTAGTAATGTGGACCCAAGATCTGTGTGTAACTGTTCCAAGTCTGCTCCAATTTAATGTATGTGCTTAGTTCAGCAGAGCATGCAACACCTCACAGTTTTCCCTGGCACAACCTCCTGCTGTTGGATGCAGGCTGGCTAGGCCTTGATATGTTTCTCAATAAATCTCTCTCTCGGGACTCCCATTTGTGGTCAGAAATAAATAATGCTCCCTTTCTGTCTCCCTGCCTTGCAGCTTGCCAACAAAGCACGGACGGAGAAAGAAGAGAAGCTGAGCCAGGCATATGCAATTAGTGCTGGGGTCTCTCTGGAGGGACAGCAGCTTTTCCAGACAATACATAAGACGTAAGTTGGGGTGGGGTTGATGGAATCTGCTTTGTCCCGTTTTCCTCAAAACTGTCTTCAAGCCTATCTTTCTCCAAGGTATCTCCGCCTTGAAACCCTGTAGCACTCCCCTCTTGCTCACTTTCACTTCAGTTACTCCCAGCTTCCAACCTTTGGTTGAACCATAGTTGCCATGCTCACACTGATAAGTGTTCACATTAACAGTTAGTTTGAAATACAAACTGAAGGGCAGTATGATTTTTCAGGACTGCATACTACTTCTGACTAACATTGGTTTAATGCCCTGTTCGTGTGAAAGAGCAACAAGGAGCACAAGATCTTACATCTGTTGCAGTTTCAACTTGGCTGCTTATGCAGTGGGGTGCTTGGGACCATTGGTCCTCAAACTAGGATGTGTGGAATACCATTTAGGGTGGGGTCCACTGGTTGTATAAAAAGGAGCCCAGCTGGCAAATACCTACTGATAAACCGCTAATTTGGTGTAGTTGGACCTTACTTCTGTTTTTTTTTCTCTCAAAGAATTCAGAGTGCACTAAACCACCATTATTCAGGAGTAGGAAGAGAAGTATGTACTCCTGGAAAATTAGAAGTAAATACTCACCTTCATTTTGTATTTTGAAGTAACTATTTGTGTGAACACTTACCAGTGTGAAAGTGACAACCATGGTTCAATTATTATTACATCTCAGCTAGGGAGGGAGTTTGCCACAGTATTATTTTGGTTTACACTGTTGGTCTGAACACTTTGAAGTGGAGTAGTTATTACTTTGATTTAATTAAATGAAAAGTTACTTTGGTTTACCTATGTTAATCAGAACATGGCCCTGACTTAACTAGGTAATTTCTAAAATGATGAGGTAGCAAGGAGTTGGGAAACAAAGGATACTGAGATGGGAAGCAACATGGGAATGATGGAGAGAGCAAGCAAGGTGAATGTGTGTGGAGAATGGAGGATGGTTTTAAAATGTTTGAAAAGCACTGCTTGACTACAGGGCGAAGGTATGGCTTTACCAGTAGAATCCTCCTCAACTTCTTTCTGTCTGTTCCAGCATTAAAGACTGTAAGTGGCAAGAGAAGAACATAGTTGTGATGGAAGAAGTTGTTATTGCCCCTCCATACCAAGTGGAAAACTGTAAAGGCAAAGAGGGGAGTGCGTTGAGTCATGTACGCAAAATAGTAAGTAAGAACGTAAGTGCCATACTGAGTCAGACCAGTGGTCCATCGAGCCCAGCATCCCGTCCTCTGTGACAGTGGCCAGTCTGTCACTTGGAAGAAGCACTCAACTGGTCACAATGAGGCGATCTGTTCCCTGTTGTTCACTTCCAGCTCTCGACAGCAAGACGTTACATTCCCCAAACCTGCCTGGCTAATGGTTGCTAATGGACCTATCCTCCAGAAACTTATCCAATCCTTAGTAAGGTGGGGGTGGCTACATGGTGGGGAGCGTGGACAAGCCTACGAGTATCTTCCATCCACAATACAGTCCCATCCTAGCACCTGTATTAATTACACTCTTCTCAGTGGTGCGTGCTGTGCTGATGTCCCAGTCTGTTGTGGGACACTGGTTGTGGTGTCACTTCTACTCAAGCAGGAAGTGATTTAAAAAGGGGTCTCTGGTGCTATGATCAATAAGGGCCCCATGTATTTTACTAAAAACTGAACTTGCAAACAAGGGGTGAGCAGAATAGGTAATGCGAATTAGCCAAAGGTGTTAATGGAAAAGCTTCCCAGCATGCTGTTTGTCAGTTTGACACCTTTTATCTTAAACATGCCAAAAATCCATTGCCATCACAATTTATAATGCTTTGCCTCCAAAGCTAAAGATGTTCCTTACTGTGTGGTTTGTTTGTTTTTAAAGCTAGCTATGCTGTGAGGGCTTGTTGATTTGGCATTTATTTAAATGAGCTTTATTGTAGTAAGTACAGAACTTTGTGTAAGTCTGAAAAATCTTCATGCTTTTTGTAATTTTTATGTTGTGAAGCACCCTGAGCATCATTTGGCATAGGGGGTACTAAAAATAATTTTATTTTTTAAAAGAAACTTAAATTTTACAATCTTGATCCACCAACCTGCAGGCTACAATAGAGTATTCCAGAGTAAGTAGCTGACAGATCATGGCATACTCTCTTAAAAGATTTAGCTTAACATTGAATTTTTATCCATTCCACGGTTTGTTCTCACAAGCATTTTTGTTGGAGATTAGTAACTTCTCCCTTACTATAACCACCTTTTTGTTCCCTCAAGCAGGAGTTCAAAGCGAGGTTCAAGGGGATGTATTTACCTCTACAAAGTAGTGGGGTTAAAGTGGAGAGGGAAGCGCTGCCTTCTGCACAGGAAGGCGGTCATTACCTCCATCCCTCTTTCCAAAAGCTGTCGGTTCTTCCTGCTGCTGTTCCATCCTTGTATCACCTGTCTCCCTTACTGCTTGTTTGAGCTACTTTCTGGTTCTCAAGTAGGGGAGATGAAGGGAAGAACTACTTAATCCCTGTTTCTCCCTGCTTGTGAGAACTGAATTAGGGGCAGGGAAATAGCTACCTTGCTTGTGATGCAAGAACAAGCTCCAACTTGGGTCCCTCTTCTTTCTCCCCTCCAACTCTTCTCCAGGTCGAGAAACATTTTAGAGATGTGGAAAGCCAAAAGGTAATGCAACGTTCACAAGCACAGCAAACACAGAAGGAAACCACCCTGTCATCCTGAGTCTTGTCCTCTCTCTGATCACTGCAAAGGACAGGGGCTCTTCCAAGATCCAGCAGAAGACGACAACGTTGACTTCTTCAAAGGAGGCCGGGGTGGGTGAGGGCAGGGGGTTCTATTTTATTTCCAGTGAGCCCTTTTAACAAGGGAGATCACAAATTCCAAACTTTAGACTTTAAAAAACAAGCAAAAGAATAATTTAAAGATCATCCATTACTTGACTAACAGACTCTTCTTTTTATTTTTCCTTTTGTCCACCATGTTTTTTCTCCTAGGCCAGTCAGACTTCGTTAGTTTTATTTTTGAACTCTTTCTCCTCCTTTCCTTCACTCCACAAACCGCTCTTCTCCTCCCCTCTTTTTGTTTTTATAAAGGGGGTTCCAAACCCCTCTCCGTAATGTAGGAGAATCCCACTCCCACCATCTGTCTGTCTTAAGAAAATAAAAATAACAAGCTGACTGCAGTAACTTAATCGGGACCTTTCGGTGACCCGGTGGTCTCATTTTAATTTTGTTTGCACAGGGCAAGGCTTGAATTAATCTTATTTTTCTTATCTTTAAATATATATGTGAATATATATATATTAAAATGTTGTTTAAATATTTTTCTGCTTCTTGCAGTTCTCTCTGCTAGGATCATGGCAAAAAAAAAAAAAAAAGCAACCCATTTGTACCATGTTCAGTCGGCTTTTTTACTTGGGGGACTCTCCGGCGAGTGTTTAGGTGAGACTAAGTTTGGCAGGACAGGAAAACCAAGCTGGTGGCTGCCTAAGCTGCAAACCTTTTCTTGGATTGTCCATTTGGTCTTGGCAGGCGCTAGGAATGCCATGGGATCGCGCTGCTAGGTTCCTCACCTCTACGGTACTCTCAAAGCTAGGAGATGCATCAGCTTCCTCTTGTGTCTTATTGGTTTCTGCAGAGGACATGGCTTTGGTGCATGCTGAATCGTAAAAGGTAAAGCTATCCAAGTTGGCTTGGATAGCAGCTGTGGTCTCTGTCCCACTGATGTTCCCTTATCATGAGATAAGCCACATCCATTTCACATGTGACAGGGATCTTTAGAAGCTCCCAGCAGGGCTACAGCGCTCCCATTGCTAGGAGAGCACTGTCAAACTTAACGCCTGTCTTGAGTTACTGGCCTGGCCTCCATAGTCCTGTGCTATGCCCAGCTGGCATTTGTGCTTTGATCCAATTGACAGATCACATGCAGGCACCTGCAGCGTGGGTAGCTTGACGTGTCTACACATAGTTCAGGCCCAGTTGCGGGAAACAGCAAAAGAGCCTCTGAAATTGACTTTGACCCAGGGAGGGGAGGGGAGGGAGCTTTTGCTACATACAGGTTTTTTGTTGGTGTTTTTTTTTTTTTATTTTTTTGCCGTGATCTCATCCCCTTCCCCCTTTTTTGTTTTTTAAAATAAATGGATCAAAAAATTAAATAATTCAAGCCCTGCCTTTAAAAATGGAAAATTTTTAGTATTGTTTAGCAAAACAATAAAACCCAAAAATTTTTTAACCATCATAAGTGTGTTGGCAGGTTTATGTCTGAGCAAAGTGTGGGGCAAGGGGTGGGAGAATTTTTGGGTGGGGAGGGAGACACTCAAAAGGGCCTGTAGCAAATTGCCTTACAGGAATTGATAGATCTGGTGTTGCAGCGTTTGAAACTGGGGCTGCGTTTATACAAGTGCAGCACACCAGTGATTGTGGTTCTAGTAGTGTTCTCACAAGCACTTGTGAGGTGAAGAAACCACTCCACACTTGCCCAGTGCAAGAGATCCTTGACTAGCTACTCCAGGACTGGGGTGTATTTATCTAGGGTGTATTTATGTATATTGCAATGTCTTCCCTGGAAGTAGCCTTGGAGAACCAAGAACCACAGAGAGGCCCAGTCGAGAGAGACTACATGTACTGGGAAGGGCGCCTCTGTACGGGGCTGGTTCTTGATTTCTCCTTTACACAAATGGCCACTCCAGAGGAGGCAGAGAAGCAGTGCCTGTGTTCTTGTTTCTACAGGAGTACATAGTGTTTGCCACCCATGGCTGGATGCACAGCCAGATTTCCCCCAACTTCAGTACAATACACAAGTACACCAGCAGTACTCCCAGTGCCCCGAGAGTGGTGCACAAACCCCATGCAGCAACAGGCACAAGGCCAGCACTCCACATCCAAGCAGTAGCAGGCATGGGTGCTTAGAGCTCACCAAAAAGTGCAGAAAGGGGGATTTTCTGCTGCTCGCAACAGGTTCCATTCTGTCACACACCCAGCTTGCTTATATGGATGGGGAAGGAGGTCAACTGTGTTGTAGACAAGTCTCCCATGTGCAGAGGCAGTTTGTATGTCAGGAACTGGGCCTTTTATGTTGGGCAGACACCCTTGGGGGCTGCAAGCTGCATGTGTGAGAGCTGTGGAGCATCCCCATCTGCTCACATCATGGTGAGCAATAAGCCCCATACTTATTGCATGGGTTTGGAGCATGCCCAGGGTGCTGCATGCTACATCGGCCACTCCCCTTTGTGCCCATGTGCTTCCAGGATTGAGCTCCATTTACCATTACAGACACGAAGTTTGTCTATCCAGGAGTACAAGGTAAGTTACTACCAATGTGAGGTATGAGGGAATAAGCCATTTCCTTTATTTGGATTTCTAACCCACCCTTCCTCAAAGGCTCTCAAGGCAGCTGACACACACATGAAAGGGGAAAACCCATACAAATGTAAAAATATAAAATTCCCCATACTCTATCCCCACTTTCTAAATAACTGGCCAAATAGCTTGGGCTCTGATGAACCTCGAAGGGAAAGGAGTTCCAGAGATATGAAGGAGCCACTGATTACACCTGTGTGCCCTTACAGTACAAACATGGTGCAGTGTGGAATTTTCAAGAGGGTGCCCTTGGCTGACCTTCAGTGCTGCAATGGAACATAGGGGAGGAGGCATGTATTAGCTATGTAGGGTCCAACCCATTTAGGGCTTCATGGGTTAATACCAGCACCTTGAATTATGTAAGGGGGAGGTGGTAGTATCTTGGGGACTTGACTTGTGGGCTCCCAGGGTAAGTTAAATAGGGTGTTGTGCTTATGGCCAAGTGCCCCATGACTGCACTAGTTACTCTCCCAGTGGGTCTTATGTTACTGTAGATTTATCTGTAACTGCTATGTATTAACAGCCCCAGTTGAATTGGGGTCAGTACCTCTTTCACTCCATGGACAACTACTCCAGAGCGGAGGGAGTTGCCTGTAAAGTGCTAACGTGGCTAAGGTCCTTACCAGTGAGTTTAAAAGGGTGTCAGAATTTGAGTTTTAACATAGGTGGGTGACCACCTGGGCTGAAACTTTGAGCTTCAGTTTGTCTTGTTTGTGGTTGTAGACAGGCAAAGCTTGGTTCTTTGTGGGATGACTGTTACATTGCCCTTAAGAAGGCACATTCCAATAAATGGTGAGAAACCAAAATGTACCTGGCACTAGACAATCAGAGATCGGTCTGCTGCTCTGGAGAGTAAAATCTGTGTAGACAGGCTACAAACCTCTTGTATGCCACATGCTAAGGCCATCCATGTGGCATACTGTCATGCTACTTCATCATAGTAGCAAAAGGTGCTGCCTCCTTAATGAGAGATTCCTAGTCGGTGCCCCAGTTGTATTGCCCTAGGTTTCTCCCTCTGCAAATAGCATTTAAATTCACCATCTCTTCCTCATTCTTCAAATGGCTCTAGCTTCTCTACCAATTGGTGGTTCTCTCTCCTATTACACAGACGCTGGCTGGAATGCTTTGTGTGCTGCTGCCATCTGCTGGACTACATCACCAGGGCTGTCTTCAGAGGTGCTAGCTTAACCAATAGTGCAACACATATCTCTAGATTATTGGTCTATAGTATTGCTTGACATTTAGGTCCGGGTATTAACAAGCGGACTTTACAACTGCCATAGGATGTCATTGGAGGCAAAAAAAAAGATTTATTTTGAATTTTAATCTGCCCTTAAGACTTGGAGTGCTTTACAAAATATAAAAACATCCAAAACAAACATAATCCCCAAACTTGATCCCCACCTACTAAAGGCCTAGCCAAACAAGTAGGTCTTTGACTGGAAAATGCTCAGGCTTTTCTTTTGGGAAAAGTAAGTTCCAAAGTTCTGGAGCAGCCACCAGGAACCACCTGTTCTTGCTGTACATGCTTGGTGCAGCGATGGAACTTGCAAAAGAGTGCCTTGACTCAGGAACACAGACCTTTCCCTGTCAGTTCCCCTGCTATGGCATGGGACCCACAGTCATGTTAGATTAAAAAATGGCTGCATCCCAGGTGCCAGATGTTTGCCTGGGCTGTGCCTCAGGGAAGTCCCCAAGTCCTAGCCCGCACTAGCTGCCACCACACCCAGGATCTGGCTGCTCAACCAGGTTTTGAACACACACACACCCCTTGGCTGCCAGGTGCCATGGCGGCTGTCACTGGCTGCCGAGGGGGCGGGGGTGGTGGTGCTGCATGCAGGGTGGGGATGGGCATCCACATGTCAGCCTGGCTCCTTACCTTCCCTGGTGGCCAGGCCCCCATCATAAAAGTTTGGTGGTCTGACCGGATCCTGATTGCAGTGGTGATCCAATCCTAGAGGGGTAAATTCGTAGCCCCTCGTAGCAGTGCTTCAGTGCGGTCACAGCTAAAGACGCCCGTAGAAAGATGGATAATACTGTGAACAAGAACAGTTAGTTACAAAACATGAGGTATGACGATAGCCACCTCCCTCTGGAAGGAAACCTGGGAAAGGGGTGCTCCATTCCTCCTTTCTGAGGTAACCCTGTTCCTTTATGGACCACTGACAACACAGACCTCCATAGGGGTGGGATCATGTTGGAAAGGGGATGGGAAGAGTCACAATAGCCCACCCCCCCAGCAGTCCCAATTCTCTGGGTTCGTTATGGGAACCCTTCGCTGACCTAGATGAATTGAGGCTTCCCCTGGAGTCCAAGATGGGTGGGAGTTTCTGAAAAATGAGATACTGAAGGCACAATCACAATTCCAATGAGAGAAAAATGGGAGATATCTAAAGAAAACAATGTGGCTGCACAAAGCTTTTTGATGAGCTGAGAATTAAAAAAGACGTATAAGAAATGGAAGATGGGACAAGTCATGAAGGACGTATACAGGTAAGTAGCCTAGACTTGTAGGAATGTTAGGAAGGCAAACGAATGAGCTGAGGCTAGCAAGGGATACTAACAACAACAAAAGGTGTTTTTTTTTCTTCCAGGTATCTTAGAAGTAACAGGAAGAAAAAGGAAGCGGTAGGTCTGCTGTTCGGTGAAGATGGTGAGATATTAACAGGTGTCAAAGAGAAGTCTGAACTACTCCACTCCTATTTTGCCTCGGTCTTCTCCGAAAAGGGAAACTGTCTAAACGAGGGGAAAGGATTGCAGCCCAGGATAGGGTTGGTCAGAGAATTTTAAATGAGTTCAAGTCTTCCGGACCGGATGAATTGCGTCCTAGGGTACTGAAGGAACTTTCTGATGTACTCTCAGAACCACTGTCTATCATCTTTGAGAACTAGGGTGAGGTACTGGAAGACTGGAGACGGTCAAATATTCTCCCTATCTTCAAAGGGGGGCGGGGGGGGGGGAAGAGGAGGCTCTAGGGAACTACAGCCTCGTCAGCCTGACGCTGATACCTGGAAAGAGACTAGAACATTATAAAGCAGTCAATCTGTAAGCATCTAGAAAACAATAGTGATTACTCGAAGCCAGCATGGATTTGTCAAGAATAAGTTAAACTTTTTTGATCAAGTTACTAGTTTAGTGGATCAAGGGAACGTGGTGGATGTAATATCTTGATTTCTGCAAAGCATGGGAGGTAGGGACCCTAGTTTTAGTCTTGCCTTAGAAACTCACTGTGTGACCTTGGGCCCATCACATTATTCTCTCAGCCTAACCTACCACACAGGGGTGTTTTGAGGATTTAAAAAAATTGTTATATGTAAAGCACTCCAAGTACCGGGGGTGCTATATAAAATGAAGATAAATTAATTAATTTGACATAATCCCCCATGATATCCTTGTTGAGAAGCTGGTAAAATGTAGGTTAGATGAAAATACCATTAGGTAGATTTACAGTTGGTTAAAAAACCATACTGGGTGCTCATCAACCTGGAGGGAGGGGTCAAGCAGGGTGCTGCAAGGCTCTGTCCTGTGATCGGTATTGTTCAGCATCTTTATAAATGATTTGGATGAGGGAATAAAGGGAATGTTTATTAAGTTTGCAAATGACACAAAACTGGGAGGGCTAGCTAACACCTTAGAAGACAGAAATAAAATAAAACATGATTTTGATAAGTTGGAAAACTGGATTGAAACAAAGAAAATGAAGTTCAACAGAGATAATGTAAAGTTCTGCATTTAGGTAAGAAAAATCAAATGTACAAATACAGGATGGGGGATACCTGGCTTGGCAGCAATACATGTGAAAAGGATCTGGGGATTGTAGTTGAGCACAAACTGAACATGAATTAGCAGTGTGATGCAGCTGCAAAAAAGCCAAATGCAATTTTAGGCTGCATTATTAACAGAAGCATTGTTTCCACGTCACAAGAAGTAATAGTTCTATTCTATTCTGTGCTGGTCAGACCTCATCTGGAGTACTATGTCCAGTTCTGGGCACTGCACTTTAAGAAGGACATACATTGGAACAGGTTTAGAGGGCATCAAAGATGGTATGGGGTCTGGAAAACGACAGATTCAGACTGCTCAGGGAGTGTGTGAAAGTGCTCCTCAACCCAGCTGTCAGAAGTGCTTGGGAGCACTTTGAAATAGTCCATCTATTAAAGTCATTGTGAGCTGGGATTAATTATATCAATTTCCATTGAAATGAATTAAATTGAATTGCAGAGGCTTAATCTATCCATATTTATGTAAATTCATGCAAATCATGCAGTGCTCCCAAGTAGTCACTTATGTCACTCCAGCGCTCATGACTGGAAGGTTGAGAACGCCTGTCCAATGAGGAAAGGTTGAAGGAGCTGGGTATGTTTAGCCTTGAGAAGACTAAGGGGACACATGATAGCGGTTTTGCGCTACCTGAAGGGCTGTCAGGATGGCAAAGACTTGTTCTCTCTTGCCCCTGAAGCAAGAATAGAAATAATGGGCTCAAATTACAAGTAAGCAGATTTCAGTTAAACATTAGGAAGAACTTTCTAACAGTAAGAGCTGTTAAACAGTGGAACAAATTACTAGGGAGGTGGTGGGCTCTCCTTCCCTAGAGGTTTTCAAGCCGAGGCTGGATGGCCATCTGTCAGGGATGCTGTAGCTGCAGATTTCCTGCATTGAGCAGGGGGTTGGACAGTGGACTAGATAACCTCTGAGGTCACTTCTGACTCTGATTCTATTATTCCACGAGACTGTAAGATGGCACAGAGGCAAAATAAAGATTTTGACAAGCATAACTGGTATTCATTTTTGTTTTGTCAGTTATCTCTCAAATATTTCTTCAGCTATTTTGGTTCTCATTTATTATGGTATATCACTTTGTTTGCATGCTATTTGTGGCTATTGCATATATGCTACAGCTGAAACGTAGCAACTAAAATACCAAAATTATTTTTATTGATGCATTTGTGTTCTAACTTAATACCAGCCTAAACAAGGACCCTGTGTCACCTGAAAACCTGACTACATTTACAACAGACATTGGTCTAAAAAGAGATCTGAACTACTTTGTCTTAGCTGTTATCCTATGTAGTAACCTGCCCTGAGTCCATGGGATAGGGCAGGGATAGAAAATTTAATAAATGCCATTGTGCTTGGGTCAAAAAAGGGGTGGTCAAAATGCTTAGGAGTCCCTACCCTGCCCCTTGTGTGGCCCTTGATGCCAGGTAATGTGGGGGTAATCGTGCTTCATTTGTATTTTTTTTTTTAAAAGGGCTGCCACCTAATCCTGCTGCAGTAGCCATGCCTCCCTGCCCAGAGCAGGATGAACCCTATTCTCCAGCTAGAAACCCAGCCACTGGACTAACCTCCCTCTCTTCAGCCACCTGTAAGACAGGAGCTCTTGTAATTTAATCAGCAAAATCATTAATCAAGTAAACTACCTTGGGTGTCATCCTTTTTTTGTTGTGTGTCTTCGTTTTCAACACTGAAATGGCCACTATTTGCCTTTAGGCTTTCAGCTTCAGGGTGGGATACACTCCTCTGGGGCCATTTCCTACCTTCCCTTGAATTTAAATGCTGGGGCTAAGCCTTGTCAAGCTGCCGTCCCTACCCGTAAATTAAGCCCTAAAAGGGCTGATACGTGTGCATGGCTGCCTCCCTGGCACTGGTGTGACTGGAGCTGTGCAAAGCAAGGGAGAATGATCTATAGAGCGCTGCAGCGCCTCAAGGGGGGGGACAAGGGTCCTTGGGTTGGGAGTTGCAAGCCGTGCGGCTTGTGCACCAGGCTGCTAGCATAGGCCCCCACTCCGGCTGGGGCCTGGCGGAGATTAACGCCGAGAGTTTGCATGAGCCCTCTCCCAGCCACGCAACTAAGCGCAGTCCTTCCCGGCTTCGTCTTCGGGCGTTTCCATCCTGACACCGACATTCCGTGTCTAAGTCGGCGAATCCCTGTCCGCTCTAGAGCCGAGGCTCCCGCTCCCCTTCGTACACTTCCGGGTACACTCGGCGAAGCTCTCATTCTAACCTCCAGGCCCTCGCCCTTCGACTATGCCCGAAGCGTTCGGCAAGCTCTCGTCCCCGTCCCCCCCCCCCGGACGTTTCTCCTCGCCATTCGGGTGTTTCTAGACTCTCAGCAAACTCGTTCCTACGCTCGGACCTTCCCCCTCGCCAGTCGCGTATTTCCGGATACCGCGGGTGTGCTCTTCGGTAGTTTCCGTCTCCACTCGGAAAGAATGAGGAAGCCCGCGCCCTCTTTTCCCGCCTCAGTGAGGCAAGAGGCAAACGAACGAGACTGTAAGGAAGCGAGAGCTCGTGAGGCCACAGCTGTACTAGAAATAACGGTCACCCGGGTGTAAGGCTTGGGGGTCGTGGGACCCTGCTCGAAGACTTCTTTCCCTCAAGCAACTCCGCCTCCCCAGTTCTACGCCTGGAACAGAAACCAGCCGTGGCCCCCAACCGTTCGGACCCCATCCTGAGTCCCTATAAAGGGGCTATTGGCGCCACTCCTGGAAAATCCCCCTCCCCCACATAGGCTCCACTCCCTGACTACAAGCCTGGGGGAATTTCCCCTGAAGGGGGGGGAGTTGGCCCCACTCCCTGACAAATCTAGCTTCAACCCCTAAGTAGAAGCCATGCCCACAAGTGCGCTTGACCCAAGCCCCCATGAGTGGCTCTGGCCTGAGGCCCCTGTGGAGGTGCTCGCCCCACCACTTGAGGGGTTTGAGGAGCAGTATCCACTTGAGAGAGCATTGGCCCCACCCCTTGAATGGCCTTGGGGGCAGGCCCCTGCAGCGGTTTCTTGGCGCCACCGCCTGTGCCAGTCAGTGACGCTGTTCATCACTGTTCTTATACCTTTCCAGAGTATCCAAAAAAGAGATTTTGGTCACCTACACCCCATTCATGCTGATGTGGCTACTGGGCTTTGTATTGTATTTCTGCATGTTGAAGGCATAAAAACCTCCGGCTCCACCAGACTATTGCTCCTGTCTCTGCACACGTACACATCATGGCAGAAAAACTAGAGAAAAGATCCCCAACATGGGACAGGATCACAGTTAAAGGGGCCTGTTTGCTGTGAAAGGGCTAAGGGCTCAGAGAGGCATGTGGCTCCCAAATGCTAGTTCTTCAGCTTTCTGGTTTTATGCCCTGGAAACTGCTTTAATCAGGATCGTAAGTAATTCTTGAGTGAAATTGTTTCCTTAAAATGTCTCTTGTGGCAGCTGTGGGGTAGATCTGCCAGATTTGCCTAGTGCAGAGGTGGGGAATCTTTTTCCTTATATGGACCGTTTTGAAAATTAATACAAGATCCATGAGCCAGATAGGAGTTGGGGGTTGCTTGAGGATTATGCTCAGGATGGGAGAAAGGAGGGGAGAGTCCAGATCATGGATCTATGCCATGTAACTATCCCCTGTCCTTGAGTGCATGCCACTCCCTTTCCCTGAACTCACAATTTCAGTGCTTGAAGGTTGAAACTGGATCCCTGGGCCTAGATCCAAGAATTGGAAAGGAATCAAATGAAAATCAGCCATGGTCCAGACAGGGCCGGACTTAGGAATTTTGTACCCCTAAGCCCTTCTCAGGCTGCTGCCCTCAAGCCAAGCACTGCAACAAGCCCCATCCATAAGCCAAGCCCCACTCCAGTGCTGCGTGTTCATGGGTGGGGAAGCCCGCAGTGAATGGGGGTGCATTCGTGTGCACACGCATCCCCACTCACCCCCCACTCGTCCCCATGCATGGAATAACCAGAGAAAACGGTGTTTGCTCCGTGGGTGCGGATGAGTGGGGGGTGAGTGGGGATGCGTGTGCGGACATGTGCACATCCACGGACTCCCCACCCATCGGAGCCATGTAACACAGCATGGAATTTTTTTCTTATATTACTAGAAAAGGTTGGAAGGAGCTGTCATTCTGAGGGGGAAAGTGTTTTTTATACTAGAGGATCTTGAGACCGTCATGTGGTCTATTTGAATAGGGTGAGCATGCACAACCTAGTTGTAGAATTTAGGTGCCATAACGAATCCCATTATGGGATAATGTTAGGCGCCATCTCAAGGAACCTCCCAGCCCGATTGGTGTCCTGCTGTTGCTGCTGCTGCTGCACTACTAGCAGGCAGGGAGAAGGCAGAGGCAGGTGAGGGATGGGGACCCAGGCAGCAGGGTTCGACTGTAGGCAGCAGCCTCCAGCCATACAGGGAGAAAAAAAAACTCGAGTGGGTGGTGCCAGCAATTACTGCTCCCCCCCTCCGAAAATGCCGCCCAAGGCCCGGATCTAGGGGGCCTGCCCCTAAGTCCAGGCCTGGGTCCAGATGAGGCCATAAGCTGTGGGTTCCTTCCCTACCTCCTACCTAGTGTGACTGGCCAGTGCAGTGACTTCTCTGCAATACTTTGCTGGACATAGAATGCAAAATCGGTGATCAGGCTAATCAAATGACATGCCCAAGATACACACACACACCATGCACTAACTAGAGCCCTGCCACATGACCCAAACCTGGCAGTTCCTAAACAGCTGTGTTGGGTTTGGGTCAGGCACTATTTCCCCAAATGCCTTTTGAGCTTGGTTTGGGCAGAGGTTGTAAAGCAGATTTTTAGCTGCTGCAGCTTTTGTTTAGCCACAGCAGCTCCCTAACCTGATCTCACTCTCCCTGGTCATTCCTTCCCAGTCCCTGTGTCAGATCTAATCCCTTCCAGAAACAGGGTCAAACAAGCTGCCTGTGAGCCACATGTTTCCTTTCCTTCCTCCCTCCCTCTCTGATGGCAGACTGCTAGCTGGCTGCAAATCAGATGCTAACCCCTGCAGCTCTGAACAGATCCAGAACCCTGCCTTGTTCTGTGCCTCTCCTCATGCAGTAAGTGCTAATCAGGGAAAGAGAGAAGGAGGGTGTGCTGTTGCAGGGCTTCACTTTCAAATTCTGTTCATGTGCAGATCTTCCAGTTATGGAACAACTCATATTAGTTTGGGTCCTGTCTTGCACACCATTTTGGGATGGGTCAGATTTGGGCATTTCTTGCTTCAGGTCAGTTTAGCTATGCTATTTGAGCCCATGGAGGACTCTATTGTTGACTCATGGAGATCACATGGGTCTTGTGTTCCACGGTAGTAGTGGGTGGCTGCCACTACAAGCTGCTCCACCTAGCCAGTGCATGTACCTTGGATGCAACAGCTAAGCTACCAGGGGGGAGAAGAACTTGAAGCAAGCTTTGGATGTACAGAAAGGTGGGAGGGAAGTACTGTCTCTTTTCCAGCATCTGACTACTTTAATTCCAAGAGTGCTCCACTATCCCAAGCTGGATTGAAGTGAATAGCCTTGCTCTGGTGGCAGAACACTTATAGGATTGCTTTGCATCATGAGTCGGATTGTAGGTCAACTGGCTTGTTTGTGGAGCTGTCCCACAAAATTCAGGACTGGTTGTGGTCAGTCTAAACTGAAAGTTTAGCCCAAGAGGTCTTGGAGAGGAGGTCATCATTAATATATGACAGGTGGGAAACCTGGGGACCGCACACAGCTCTTGGGCAGTTCAAGTGTGGCTTATGGTCAGGCCAATTCCAGGCTCTGTGCTGCTTTATTGATCCTGTGCTTTAGTCCATTGCACCTGAGTCTCAGCAGCAGAACTGCAGCTGCTCTGGCAGCTAGGACTGCAGAGCACCGCCTCCACAAGCCAATCATGAAACAGAAAAGGCTCAGCCTGGGAGTTGCCTCATAGGGGTGCATGTGTCTTGTGGTGGCTCTCTGCTATATAAAGATTTTGGTATGCAGCTCTTGGGGTTGGGAAGATTGCCCACTCCAAGTATATGACATCACCACACTTGGCAGAATAACTTCAGGGTGGATTTTACAAAATAGATGGATAATTGTAATTCAATTTTTTCTTTTCTTTAAAGGGACAGTTTCACTTTTTAGAAAAACACACTGGGGAAAAAATGAAGTAGCATCGCTTGGATCCTGTCACTCGCTCCACTGATTTTTCTGAATGAAAGATCAAGCCCTTCGTGATGGTAGCCTTTCTTCAGCTAGTGTAATTCTCCATCTACAGGTCAGAGCTTTTGAAGATGCCAACCATCCTTAAATGCCCATATTTGTCTAACAGTGTGGGGAAATGTATTGTACCAACTAGTGACTTTTTATTCTGGTAGTTATGCTGTTAAAAGCTGTTTTTTCCATATCTTTTTTTTAATCAATAGATGATATTAGAATTTTGTAGACTATGGCCATGATCCACAGACCTCTTACTCTGGAGGTTTCAGTGGGACTACTCTGGAGTAAGTGGATGGTGGCCCAGGAATTAGCCACTGTGGAGTGAGGGTGCTCAGTGGAGCCAGGGTTCTGGACTCTAGAGGGGAGTCTTCTGCAAGGGGCTTGAGTACTGCTAGAATTTCAGGATGGGTGGGACAATGAGCTGGGTCAATGCTCTGCCCCCACCTCTGGCTAGAGTGCTGGCCCTGCTGGCTCTTAAAACGTCCTTCCTGGTGGAGTTGCTGCTACTCTGGGGGCCTCCCTGGGAGCTAGGATGACACCACATCCTTCTCGGCCAGGAGTCTTGGGAGGTCACTGCTTAGGAACACCTTGCAACCTTGCCCTTGGGGAAGGTGAGATGAGCCCACCACAGCTTTGCTATGCTGCTGTTATGGCCTATGCAGTTATAATCCCTTTGAGTGGTCACCCACTCTTTATGCTGATATAACCACATTGGTAGAGAAGCTGATTTCTGCCTAGTGTTATTTGTTTATTTATTAGAAGCATTTATATCCCGCACCCTCCTGCACACTTGCAGCTTGGGGCGGCGAACAACACAAATGGTCAAAAATATAAAATCCTTTTAAAATACTACAAACATTTAAAATATTATACTAGCAGAAGTTTTTTACACTGTCCTATCTTGTTCCTTTAAATTTGGATAAACAAGCTTTCCTGGTATCAGTTTTTCCTGCTGTAACTGGCTAGACTAGGCAGTTTATACCAGAATAACTAGGTCGGTTTTTTATACCCCTCATAGAGATGTACCAGGACAGCAATCATCAACCAGCCCTATATGCATGGGTAGAACACCGTGTTAGCTGTGCTGACTGATAGTATCTTCTTACTGGCCTTAGAAGCTGTGAAAATGTTTCTTCCACATATGGAGTGAATCTGAACTATAGCTCAGTATGACATGTTGGAATCGTGCCAAGGCTTTTCAGATACTAGCCCTCAAACACTCCTCCTACCTCAATACAGAGGTCTCAGCCCACCACTGTTCTTTGTCCCTGCGTAGGCACATCTTTCCCAGGCTCTGCTACTACATCAGCGCCCATTTCCACCATGTCCACCCTTTGTTTCTTTTGCTCCAACATTTCTGATAAACCGCCGCTTTATTTTAGCAAGGAAAACAGTGTGATTTTTAAATGGGGTCAAATCTATTGTTTAAAAATGCTTGAATGTTAAATAAAAGTATAATGGTTTATAATTATTTTTAAGGACAACATCTAACTTTTAATACAGAGATGGAAAACCTTTTTGCTTCCACAGGCCATTTTGAAAATGAGTAGAAGCTCTGTGGGCTGGATAGGGCTCAGGATGGGCACTGTTTCAGCAGTGGATGTTGTCACGGGTTTGGGGGTCCGCACCCCCACTTTACCGGGTTTGAGTGACTCAGTTTCCCTTGCGCACAGTTCTCTTGAATCAGTTTCTCTCACTGGCTAATTCAAGTCTGCCACAATGAAACTCCTTTGTCACACAAGGGCCCGATCCTTCCCGTTTACAGACTCTTTACTCTCTGGGTTCGCAAGAGCTTGAGGGCTCTTGTAGCTCACTTGTGTTCCAATATTAGACACTGACCACTTCTTCATAAAATAAGAAGTAAGTTTATTGATTACATAAACAAGATAGTTAAACAGAGTGGTAATAGAAATAAAAGGTAAATATAACGCATTCCTAACTTATACTGGTTGAGTTCCTAAGTTATTCATCTTACCCTAACGAGTCCAGAAGTTCTGGTTTCTCAGCCATGAGGTGACTGGCTGGGCACTTGACTTAGGGAGCGGAATCTGTCTCTCAGTTCATGCTGTAGGCTGGCTGCTCCTTTCGTATGCAGATATCTCTCGCAGCAGCTTTGCAAGAAGAAGTTGATTTCTCTTTGTATCTTACTCCCATTTAAATAGCATTTACTCTTCTTTGTCTCTGATTTCCCGCCTTTGGGGGATCAGAGACAAAGAAGAGTAAATGCTATTTAAATTGCATTTGAGTTCTACAGTTCTCAGAGTTAACATTACAAACATGTGGAACCTTTGACCCAGGGCCGGCCCCAGGCATGTGCGACATGTGCGGCCGCACATGGCCCCGCGGGAGCCGGAGCCCCGCTCCTGGAGCCTGGTCTGTTGCTCCGCCAGCGCTCGCCTGAATTCAAAATCCAGGCTGGCCCCGCCCCCACTGTCAGAGCTGCTATCCCTAGCAGAATCAGCTGAGCTCAGCCCAGCTGTAGCCCCACAGTGGAGGGGGGGAGGGAGGGGGAGAAAGTCTCTCCCCTTCCCCCCCTCACCTCACCACTTGCAGCTGGCCCCGCATGCCCCAGCCCAGCGAGCCAGGATTCGGAACAGAAGGTTGCTACCTTGTAAACAAGGTTCTTCGAGATGGCTCCGAACATTCTCACAAATGGGTTTGCGCTTGCGCCCTTCTCTTACCGGCAGATACCAAGCTCGCTAGTTTGAAATAACCATGTGACAGTCTCGAGCCCCCACAGTATATAAGGTACCTTCCTGCCCAAACCCAACAGTTTTTTCCAACCCTGAGCGTGCAGGAAGAAAATTCCTTGCGGGGTCGGAAGGGTGAGTATTTGAGAGAATGTTCGGAGCCATCTCGAAGAACCTTGTTTACAAGGTAGCAACCTTCTGTTCTTCTTCGAGTGGCTCCTCACATTCTCACAAATGGGAGAGTATCAAGCCTAGATCAAGGCGGTGGGGGAATTTTCTTATAGAATACAAACAACATACCTCTGCAAGCAAAAAGTGTGTACGTTTATTCTGTTAACTTAGTTTTAAAGTTCCTCTCTTTTTTAAAACGATAAAACCGTTGTAAGTAAAATAGATTATTAAGTCTTAATTACCGAATTCAATATAGATACTCCCAGAGAGGTGTCAGATTCAGAATTGAGATGTAAAGCATAATGCTTAGTGAATGTATGCGGGGAACTCCAGGTTGCAGCCCTGCAGATCTCGAAAGGAGAGATGTTGCAAAATGCTGCTGTAGAAGCACCCAGACCTTGGTGGGGGTGGACTTCCTACCTGCTCATAGGCAAAGGAGATAAAATGCACTAACCATTTTGAGATAGTTTGGGATGAAACTTTTTGCCCTAACTTGGGAAGGGAAGGGGAGAGGAACAAATTGTCAGTCCGTCTGTAGTGCTGGGTCTTGTCTAAATAGAGCAGGACTGCTCTCTTAACATCCAAAGTGTGAAATCTGGCTAAGATTTCTGACTCATGAGGTGGAGGGAGGAATAC
>QEPC01012864.1:1067562-1101231 GCA_003113815.1 Sphenodon punctatus | reverse complement strand
TACTGAAGGGGACTGTTTCCCTAAGGACCCCACGGATAGGGCCATAGAGGGGGTCCTGAGAAGGGTTCTGGATTCCACCGTGGCCTCCCTTAGAGTAAACATCCTTTCCTCTTATGTTGCCAGAGCTATGATGTCTTGGATGCATGAGCTGCAATCCTCATGCATTTTGGACAAGAAGGCTATGGTTCTCTCCTCCCACGTCATGTTGGCAGTTGCTCTTTTGACTGATGCCACCACGGACGCGCTCTTCTGGTCTGCCTGTTCCGTTGCACACACCATAGCGGCAAGGAGGAGAGTTTAGCTACGTTTCTGGCAGGGAGACCCCCCACGGCCAAAAACTTGCTAGTGGAGGGCCTCTATAAAGGGTTTAAATTATTTGGATCTTCTTTAGACAAGGTGCTGGCCGATGCCACCAATAAAACTAAGACCAAAACCCTCCAACAATTCCTTACAAAAAGAAAACCTTTTTGCTCTCCAACCTTTCGGTTTGGCGGCTCCTCTTCCTCCTTTGCCAGGAGAAATCAATCAAACAAAAGAGACCCAGGGAGTCCTTTTGTTTTAGAGGACGGAGGCAGCGTGGAGCTGGCAAATTCAAACCAAAAGAGCCCATCCCCGGTTAGTCCAGCAAACAGGCATGACGGGCAAGAGGACATGGAGATAGGGGGCAGACTTCACGCTTTCTCAGCCATTTGGGAAAAGTCAATCTCGGACACCTGGGTATTGCAAGTGATTTGCCAAGGCTACTCGGTAGAATTACAAAGACCCCCCAGGGAACGGTTCTTGCCTTCCCCAGTCTCCACAAACCCCCTCAAGTACCTCGCCATGTCCACAGAGCTAAACAGATTAGGGTCCTTAGGGGCCATAGAGAGGGTTCCTCCTGGGGAAGTCAGCCTCGGCCTATACTCGATAATCTTTCTAGTGGCCAAGAAGTCCGGCCAATGGAGGGCCGTTCTGTATTTGAAGGCACTAAACAAGTGTGTCAGACCCCAAGACAGAGACGGTGAAATCCATCTGCCAGAGCCTGGCGCTGGAGGATTGGATGGTCTCCTTGGACTTGAAGGAGACCTATTTGCACATCCCAGTTCTTCCAGCGTACAGGAAATGGCTCCGCTTCCACTACCCCAGAGCCATTGGCAGTACAAGGCCCTGCCATTCAGTCTCTCCTAGGCCCCTCAAACCTTCTCCAAGACTCTCATCACACTCGTAGCAAATCTGCACAGGGAGAGGATACATATTTACCCTTATCTAGACGACTGCCTGGTCAGGGCTCCTTCCCAGGACAGGGCTTCGGCGGATGTTGCCAGGGTGATACAATACCTGAATCACCATGGCTTTATAGTGAACGTCCTCAAGAGCCAACTGGTTCCCAGCCGCAGAATAGAGCATCTGGGGGCAGTGATAGATACTTCTTTAGGCGCCGTCTTCATTCCCCAAAAAAGGCAAGAAAAGATCCGCTCTTCGATCTACTTACTGGGAGCCAGTCAATGCTTGAGGCTAAAAACTCTGGTGGGGCTACTGGGTCTCCTGGTATCATGCTCCCAGCAGCTCCAGTGGGCCTGATTCAACCTCAGACTGTTGCAGCATCTGCTCAGGCCTTTTCAAAGAGAGCTCACGAAAGGGTACAATCCATGGGTAAGGATTCCAAACCACCTAAAATTCCCCATGTCCTGGTGGTTGGAGAGGGAAAGATTCGCAAGGGGACTTCTCCTGGTGGAGCCCCTCAGAAAGATCCTCACCTCGGACGCGAGCGTAACAGGTTGGGGAGCTCACCTGGACGACTGCTCAGCCCAGGGCCTCTGGTCCAGGTCAGAGGCGACCAGGAGTATCAACTTTCTAGAGCTGAGAGCAATTCGCCTCACTCTCCAATACTTCTCGCCAGTTCTTCTCAATTCACTCGTGCTTGTTTACACAGACAATACTATGGCGAAAGCCTATGTGAGCCACCAAGGAGGCTCGAGGTCCCCTGCCCTCCAGGCCAAGGCCAAGAGACTTCTGAACTGGGCTCAATCCCATCTTCTGTCCTTAAAGGCGCTGCACATAAAGGGCACAGACAATTATCGTGTGGATTGGTTGAGCAGGAGGGAGGTAGATCCCCACGAATGGTCCCTGAACAGGGAGGTCTTCAGACAGCTGGTTCTGTCCTTCGGCTCTCCGGCGATGGACCTATTTGCCAGCCCCGAGGATGCGCAAGTAGACCTTTTTATGACACATTCTCGGTGCCGGGGAGCGATGAAGACAGATGCCCTGAACCAGAGCTGGCCTGCGGGGCTCCTGTACACCTTTCCGCCCCTTCCCTTCATTGCAAGAACAGTGACAAAAATAAGGAGAGAGAGGGCCCAAATTATATTGGTGACTCCATGGTGGCCGAGACGTCCTTGGTTCTCGGACCTCATGGAACTGAGCGTACAGGACCCCATTTCTCTTCCGCCCAGAGGGTGTGAATTCTCTGAATTTGACAGCCTTGAGGTTGAGCGCCTAGCCCTTGCTCACAAGGGGTATTCGGAGGCAGACCTTAAGACGCTCCTGGCCTCGAGGAGACCGGCCGCCAGGCTCTCCTACAGGGCAACCTGGAAGTTTTTTTTTCGCAGTGGGCAGTTGCTAGGGGTCAGGACCCCTGTAAAACCTCAATTTCCCAAATTTTAGAGTTCCTTCAGGCAGGCTTGGACAAGGGTCTCAAGCATAACACCCTAGCTCGACAAGCGGCAGCTCTAAACTCGGTGCTGCATGCTGTTTCCAACAAGAAATTCTCGGCACACAAACATGTCCGGTAATTTCTAAGGGCAGCAAGACACCTCTCTCCTCTGGTGGTCCATAGGTGCCCATCCTGGGATTTTAATCTGGTCCTCGATGCTCTGACAAAATCCCCCTTCGTCAGGTATCTCTGTATATGCTATCCATTAAGGTGGCATTCTTGGTTGCGGTGACATCAGCTAGGGGAATGTCCGAGTTGGGCGCTCTGTCGATGGAGGAAAATTTCTGTATTTTCCATAATCAATCAATCACCCTCAGATTAGATCAGGCCTTTATCCCAAAGTGTAATTCTCTCTTCCACAGATCCCAGGAACTGGTGCTTCCTTCTTTCTGCCCCAAACCAGTGCACACGAAGGAGAAGCTGTGGCACACCCTTTACTTCTCACGGACTCAAGGCTTTAGGAAGTCCACAGCCCTTTTCGTTAATTTGTGGGCAAGTCTAAGGGGTACCAAGGCTTCTAAGTCCTTGATATCGAAGTGGGTTAAACAGGCAATAATCGAGGCTTATAAGGCCAAGGGATGTTCCCTCCCTTGCAAATCTGGCCCCTCTCTGTGTGGGGGGCAGCTACTTTGTATGCCTTTAAGGCAAAGAGCCTCGTATGATGAGATTTGTAGGTCCGCGTCCTGGGCCTCTGTCCATACCTTTGTCAAGCATTATAAGATCAACACCTACCAATCGGTGGATGCAGCTTTTGGTAGAAGGGTTCTACAGGCGGTGCTAGATTCTTCTGGCACTGTTTGTTCCCACTCTTAGGGTTCCTACTGCTCGGCTATGTCCCATTCAGAGGACTGTCTGCAGCAGGGGGAGAAAAGAGAATTGGTCACCTCCCTCGGTGAATTCTTTTTTTCTCCTGCTAGGCAGACAGTCCTCCGGCCCCACCCAAGCAAACAGCAACTTTGGCTAGTTTGGGAGAGTGTTTTTTCCCTTTCCTTATATTTGACGTTCTCCAACTTACCCGACGTCCCTTATAAATGGTTGGTTCTGTTGAGCCTTATCTCTTCCCTGGTTTCAGAGTTCTTTCAAGTTCAGGGTTAGGTCTGGTCCTTTTCTAAGTCTACAAGAGCCAGTCCTCTGCTTGGGACTTCCTGGTGATAAGAGCAGGGGTAGCTCAGTAGGCATGTACAGATCGTCTTATTATCTTCTGCCCCTGTCGGTCAAGAGGAGGAGCTACCCATCCGGAGGACTGTCTGCCTAGCAGGAGAAGAAAAGAATTCACTGAGGTAGGTGACCAATTCTCTTTTCTCCCTCATGCACTTACATACACTCACACACACCTCCTAACATCCCAAATGCATAAAGCAGAACAGAAATTCTCCTGCTTACTTATTCCTTTGTTATTCCACCATCTCCCCATTGTCCCTTCAAGTGCTTTTCTTGGAATACAACCAGAAAAGAGATGTCTGAGGCTTAAATATAGGACTTTTTGTCTCTGTCTCCTGAAAGAGGGACTTTGACCCCTGAAAGAGGGATTCAGCATCTAAAGAGGGACTATCTCTCTTAAATAGGGTCTGTTGGGAGGTAAGCCCTTGACTGTTGGGGTCTGAGAGTGAAGATTAGGAAATATATCACTTCATTATGACTTGTGCACTTCTCTGAAGCGATTGAAGCTGATACTATCAGAGACCGACTGCTGGGCTAGATGGACCACTATTCTAAAACAGTATAGTACAACCTGCTTATTTGGGAAGAATATTGCAGCAAATACTCCAGGGTAAACTACTCAATTTGCTTGAAGGACAAAGTGAAATTCTTCCCTTCCTCAAAGCAGGCAGTTGTCCAGGGTGTTTGCTTCCTGCTTCTCTGAGACATTAGCCAGGATATACTGAAGATGTTAGCTAGTTTAGCAAATCCTTCTTCCTGTGAGTTCCTGTATCCAAGCCTTAATGTCAGTCTGGTTTTGGCAGACTCCTGGATCCATGTCTCAATTGGGGATTCCCTTTGTTTGACCTCAAGTGTGGGGCTCTTGTGTCTTTCAGAAATGTGTACATTCTTCAAAAGCCCCTTTGACCCTTCTCATGGGGTGCTGTTGGGAATGGTGCAGGAGCATTGACTCTCAACTACTTGAGTCCCAGACTTTCCCAGAAGGAGGTACTGTAGGGAATAGTGTAGGATCATTGTCTGAAGCAGTCTCTGCAGCAATGAGCAACCTCAGTTCTTGTCCTCTCTCCCACCTCAGCATGCCAGTAGGTAATGTAAAACATGTGGTTTCACATGTAAAGAACCCAAAGAATCCCAACTTGGAAGCTGATCAATGAAAATGAAATCTCTGTGTAGCCAGAGTAACAAAGTTTCACTCCCTATTGCCCCTCCCTGTGGGGAAAATAAACAAGCTTGGTTGCTAGACCAATATAATCCATGTTGGAGGACATTCTCCTCATACCCCTGTCATACTCCTCCGGCTGGGTAGTTCCACCGTTGACCGCCAGGAGGCAGGTGAGCTTTTTTCTTCTCTGCGCCTGCGTCACGGTGCTACCCGGCTCCAGCGCCCAGTCCTTCATCTGCCTCTAAGACCGTCGGGAGGCGTTTAGGGATCCCCAGGTCCCTAGAAGCAGAACAGAAAACGAGGTAGAAATTATAAAAAAATACAGAACTTAAAAGAGAAGCCTAGTGAGAAAGGCTTCGGCGGGGCATTGGGGAGGTGATACTGGACCCCGTCTCAGTTCGCCAGGCCAGGCCAGAGAGAATTTGAAAATTAAAAGAATCCCCGCCGGCTCCCTCGCACTGCGCCGGGGAGCAGGGGAGGCCGCAATTACTTCCCGGGTAGCGGGACCCCCCACAGCGGCACTCCCCCCGCCCTAGGCCGGGACCAATCTGCTTGGCCCCGAGCCAGAGATACTGAGCCCTGCTAAAATCATGAGTGCCCCTGAGAGGACACTGTCCCCCACCAACATTGCAGGAGGGACAGAAGCAGAGGGCTCAGAGCAGGAGCCACGGGGGGACCAGAATCCTTCATTGGCTTCAATTGCCAAATCTATGCAGGAGATTATGGGGGTGATAAAAAATCTAGCCAGGCCAAAAAAGAGCAGGAAACGCAAGAGAGGTTTCCCCGTGAAGGGCCCCTCCCCCAAAACACCAAGAGCGGGAAAAGCTTCTCGGCAGGGGAAAAAGTCTGCGAAATCCCCACTAGGGGGAGCTGGGCTACAAGGCTTGATATCCCCTCAGGGCTCTGAGGAGGATGATTTCCAAGCAGGTAGCAGTAAAACCCATGAACAGCAGTTCCTCAGGAACTCTACTTCTGATTCGGACTCTTCCCAGGAGAGTTCGGATTTAGAGGAGGGGGAATGTGCTGACAACCTCCCCACAGACCCCAGAGAAAAAGACAGACAGTTCCCTAGCCAGTGTAGGGAAGAGCTGCTAGGCCATGTTATTAAAACTCTCCAAATCAAGGAGAGAGCCATTAAGGAAGGATCCTCTGATTCAGAGGAAGAGGAAACTAGGGACTATCTCCCATCAGTACACGGCAGGGATCAGGGCCTACCCCTGGATAAAACATTTGAAAAAATTGTGTTGGAAGAATGGAAATACCCTGATAAGTCCCATAAAATGCCCAGGGTACAGGAGAGCCTGTACGCCTTCTCCAGAAGAAAAGAACCCCTCTTCAAAAGCCCCAAAATCGATGCGACCGCTGCTTCTCTAGCGCGCCAGACAGTTTTTCCAACGGAAGGAGACTGCCATCCCCGAGACCCCACTGACAGGGGAGTGGACTCAGCCCTCAAGAGGGCAGCAGGCTTCACGGCAGCATCCCTCAAAATCAATATTGTGGCCTCCTATGTATCTAGAGCATTACTAGCGTGGATGCAAGAGGCACAGGACCCCGAGTTGCCAGAAAAAAGAGCACAAAAACTCTCCTCCCGCATCTGCATGGCTACTGCCTTTTTAGCAGACGCAACCACTGATGCTCTAACATGGTCAGCCAGGGCTCTGGCAGGTGACATAGCAGCGAGACGCAGGGTCTGGTTAAGATCCTGGCAAGGGGACCCCACGGCCAAGAATCTCCTAACCGCGGCACCCTATACAGGCTCCAAGCTTTTTGGGGTTTGCCTGGAAAAGGTTCTGGAGGAGGCCAATACCAAGGATAAGGCTAAAACCCTCCAACAGGTGACTCCAAAGAGGGTTTTTTTTCGTGGCCAACCTTTCAAATTCAGGGGCTTCAGCGGCACTTCCAGAGGAGCGTTCAACCAAGGCCACAAGGAATTCTCTAGAGGATTCTCCTTCAGAGGAAGGGGATTCAAAGCGGGGATATTCGATAGACGTAAACAGAGAAGTTTTGGAACCAACAACCCCAAACAAGATGCCTGACTATGTCTCCTCGGAGGTAGGAGGAAGGCTCCAACATTTCAAAGACATCTGGGGAGCCTCAGTCTCAGATGCCTGGGTCCTATCCTGCATCTCAGAAGGATACAAAATAGAGCTCACACGTACCCCCAGACAACACTTCATACCGTCGCCAGTCTCCAAAAACCCACAAAAACACGAGGCTATGCTGAACGAGATCAAGAGATTGCAGGACAGCAAGGCAATCGAACAAGTACCAGATCAAGACCGTTTTTCAGGAATCTATTCCATCATGTTCCTGGTCGCCAAGAAGGACGGCAAATGGAGAGCGGTCCTGGACCTAAAGGCACTAAACAAATATGTAAAACGCCGCAGGTTCAAGATGGAAACAGCGATCTCAGTATGTCAGAGCCTACAGAGCGGAGACTGGATGACGTCCTTAGATCTAAGGGAGGCCTATCTCCATGTACCAATCTGGGGCCCCCACAGAAAATGGATAAGGTTTGCCTACAACAAACAACAATGGCAATTCAGAGCTCTACCATTCGATCTCTCCTCAGCACCCAGAACGTTCACAAAGATCCTGGCCCCGCTGATAGCCAACCTACGCAGCAGGGGAATACATATTTACGCATATCTCGACGATCTCCTGATCAGGGGCAGCTCCCCTGACAGGGTGAAGGAACATCTCAACTGGGTCATTCTCTACTTAGAGAAACACGGATTCCTCATAAACAGGGAAAAGAGTCAACTAACCCCAACACAGAAGTTGGAACATCTAGGAATCCTAATAGATACCTCCTTAGACCGCGCATTCGTCCCAGTCGACAGGAGGGAAAAGATCCATCGACTAATCCACCTCCTCAGAGGTCAGAGCCGCATGAGACTCAAACCCCTAGCAACCCTGCTAGGCCTCTTAGTATCCTGCATAGGACAGGTGACATGGGATCGCTTCAACCTTCGCCCCTTGCAGAAGCGGCTCAGGGGTTTGCAAAGAGAGCTCACACTAGGTCTCAATCCGTGGGTCTCCATTCCACAGGACTTAAAAGTCTCAATGTCCTGGTGGTTAAAGCCAAAAACCTTCCTAGAAGGGGTACCTCTTTCTGAACAAGCAAGAATAGTAGTAACAACAGACGCCAGCCTCATGGGCTGGGGAGCTCACTCAGGGCCCCACACAACTTAGGGCCTCTGGTCACAGAGGGATGCGACAAAGAGAATAAACGTTCTCGAGCTGAAAGCCATCCGGCTGGCACTTCAATACCTCTATCCAACCTTTGTCTCTCAACACCTCCTGGTATATACGGACAACGTGGCGGCAAAGGCTTACGTCAATCACCATGGGGGATCGAGATCGAGGGAGTTGCATCAGGAAGCGACCAGATTGTTTTCATGGGCTCAGTTACACCTAGCCTCGCTAAAAGCCCTCCACATCAAGGGACCGGAGAACACATGCGCAGACTACCTGAGCCGACAGACACTCGCCCCACACGAATGGTCTCTAGACAGATCAGTATTCCAGGGTCTGGTGAAGTGGGTGGGTCTCCCACTGATGGACCTGTTCGCCACCAGGGAAAACTCGCAAGTTCCCCGCTTCATCTCCCGCTCTCGGTGCAGAGAAGCGGAAGGGTCTGACGCGCTAAACAGCCCATGGCCCAAGGGGCTATTATACGCCTTTCCCCCCATCCCACTAATCCAGAAGACACTAACCAGAGCAATCAGAGAGAACACACATCTCTTACTGATAACTCCATGTTGGCCCAGGAGGCCATGATTTTCAGAACTAATCGAGCGAAGCAACGTGCAGTACCAAAGGCTTCCCCTCATACCATCCCTATTTACACAGGGACCGATAGCTTGCTGAGAGATTCAAACGTTAAATCTGACTGCGTGGAACTTGAACGATCCGCACTGAGAGCGAGGGATTATTCGGAATCCCTTCTGAACACAATTCAACTTTCCAGAAGACTTGCCACCAGGCGAAGCTATAGAGCCACCTGGAAGACTTTTGCAGCGTGGTCTATGCAACGGGACCAAGATCCAACCAAGGCTGGGGTAGCACAAGTCCTCGAGTTCTTGCAAATGGGTCTAGATAAGGGTCTCAGGGCAAACACTCTGGCCAGACAAGCAGCGGCCATAGACTCAGTGCTTAGATCAGTAGCCAACAGAATAGTCTTGACACACAAGAACGTTAAGAGGTTCTTGAGAGCAGCAAGGAATTTAGCTCCCCTGGTGATACACAGAGTACCATCTTGGGCCCTCAACCTGGTTCTGGAGGCACTTACCAAGCCTCCATTTGAACCGCTAAAACAAATTTCACTGTATTTTTTAACGTTAAAGGTTATTTTTCTTGTAGCGGTCACATCAGCGAGGAGGGTGTCAGAACTGGGAGCTCCGTCTATGGAGGAGAACTTCTGTATTTTTCAGAAGGAATCGGTCACCCTAAGGCTAGACAAAGCCTTTTTACCTAAGGTAAATTCTCTCTTCCATAGGGCACAAGAGGTCATCTTACCATCATTTTGCCCCAGACCGACACATCCCAAAGAGAAAGCCTGGCATAAGCTAGATGTAAGGAGGGCCTTAAAAATATACCTAGAGAGAACCAAAGGATTTAGGCAATCCACAGCCTTGTTTGNGTGTGGTATCAGTACCCACAAAAGGGGTTAGGCTCTTCTTAGAGTCCTACTTCATATTACCTAAGTTAAGTTCGTTAATGTTGATTAGTTGTTATAAGGTTGTTGAGTTATAATCACTAGATAGGATGAGAGTTCAGCTTGCAACGGACTGGCGTTGGAGCCGGGTAGCACCGTGACGCAGGCGCAGAGAGGAAAAAAGCTCATCTGCCTCCTGGCGGTCAACGGTGGAACTACCCAGCCGGAGGAGTATGCAGGGATATGAGAGAAAGGAATTCCCGAAGGTAGG
Organism: Sphenodon punctatus; assembly: GCA_003113815.1. Classification (NCBI taxonomy): domain Eukaryota; kingdom Metazoa; phylum Chordata; class Lepidosauria; order Sphenodontia; family Sphenodontidae; genus Sphenodon; species Sphenodon punctatus. The sequence continues at coordinate 1,091,285 of QEPC01012864.1, read as the reverse complement.
TAACCAATTCTCCTTTCTATCCAAGGGCACCACCTGCTGGGATTACCCAGGAATTTCTCCTTAGCCAAGCATTTAAAATTGTGAAGCAATCAGCCACAATGACAGAGTAGTCAGTTTTTCTCTGTGTAGGAATCCTTACAGTGAACAGGCAGGAATTCTGGCAGTGTGGGGAGCTCACAATGACTTGGATGTAGGGTTGCCACCTTTTGCAGTTTGACCTTGGGACTCCCATTTTAGCCTATGGGAGTCTCAGGGTCAAACTACAAAAGGTGACAACCCTATTCTGATGTCAGCCTCTCCTTACAGCAAGCGTTGGTGGGCATGGTACAGAAGTATGGATTAATGGAGCAGCTCCTAGCTACTCCATTCCCAGCAGGGAATGCTGAAGATGGTGCAGTTAAGTATGAGGAAATCTTCAGCCCCTTCCCAGAGAGACATGCGGTGTGGACTGATTTAACTATAATTATGCAGACATGGGGCTCCAGGTTGAACACAGAGATGTTTATAAGACCATGTCACTGCCATCTTGGGTTGGACTAATGGTCCATCCAGCCCAACATCCTGTCTCAAACAGTGGCAGCTTTGGTTGCTTCAGAAAAGCACACAACAGGTCATAATGGAGCAATCCATTCCCTGCTGTTCACTCCCAGCCTCTGAGGGTCAGAGTTTTCATCCCTTGACCATCTTGACTAATAGCCATTGATGAACTTATTCTCTAAGAACTTATCTTGTCCTTTTTTAAACCAATTATGCTTTTGGCCTTCATAGCATCCTCTGGCAATGAATTCTACAGGTTAATTTATGTTGAATGAAAATATACTTGTTATATCTGCTGCCAGTTAATTTCATAAGGTGTCTCCTAGTTCTAGTATTATGAGAAAGGGTAAATTACAGCTCCCTATTTACTTTCTCTGCACCATTTATGATTTTGTAAACTTATATTATATTTCCCACCCCTTTTCTACTTGAATTCATTCCTCCACCTCCCCACAATAAGGTATTTGAAGAAGGAGGAATGCCCTGCTCAGAGTGTAAGGTATCTGTCAGCCTAGTTTGTTGAACAAAGCATTGATTAACTGCTTATGGGGGGAGCTGCTAAATTATGGATGAGATTCAGGGTGATGAATTTTGCATGCTTGGCACAAGGGCTCAGGCCCTGAGGGAGTGAAACATGAGATTCCTCACTGCAGTGCTGGGTCCATGAATTATAAACCCTTTGATACTTTGCTTAGATTAGGGATGGAGAACCTTTTCCCTCCCTTGAGCCACTTTGAAATTAGTACAAGCTCCGTGGACCAGATAGGCGTTGGGGCAGGATGCTTAAGGGAAGCATTCCGAATATGAGAAGGAAGGGAAAGAGCTAGATCATATATACATACCGTTGAGCCATTCCTCAACCTTGAGTGTATGCCCTAATCTCTGCTTCTTTCCCCTGAGTTACTGTTTCAGTGCTTGAGGGGGACTGGATTAGGGTGGCCAGATATGCAACTTTTAGAGGACATTTATGAGAAATACAGGTTGCAGGGCTGCATCACAACCAATGCTTCATCCTAAAGGGGACTTTATATCAAAATGGATTGCTCAAATGCAGTCACATCTGGGGTGTAGCAGACAAGCTGCTTAACAGCATGCAGCAACTCATCCCAGTCATTTAGGGACACAAGGAGAAGCCTGGATCTAGTGCAAAGGGGGAAATAAAGGAGGCAGAACTGGAATTACAAATACATTAGAGCAGAGATTTGTTAGAAGCCCTTTCCATTTTCCAGGGTGGAGAAGCTGTCAAGCTGAGGTCTAGTTCTGAAGTTTAAGGGGATGTGGGAAGAGCAGTAACCTTGGTGCAGTGGAAACAAAGGGCATCTTGCTTGCTTGATTATGTTTAAATGCAGCCAGACACCAGTGTTCACTGCATTTTCCCCATTGGTGCCCATGGGGAAAATACAGGGAACACAGGTCCCTGAATACAGTCCTGGGCCAATGGAAGATGGTTCTGAGTCAGAAGGTGATCCTCCCTCAAGAGCATAGCCACTGTAGGAACAGGTGGTGCAGCTGCACTGGGGCCCATGAGCCTGGGGGTCCCATGCTCCCTGGTGCAACTACAACACCTGACAGTGGGCAGGCTGGCAGACAGGATTCCATCTTCAGCATCAGGGCCCATTCCAACCTGCCTTCATCCCAGCTCGGTTAGGGATGAAGGCATAGGGTTCAGCCCCTCCCGGTGGTGGGCAGAACAGCTGGCAAGGGGCCATCACTCTCACCTGAGAAAGAGGAAACAGTGGAGGGTAACACCTATCCAGCCAGCCCGTGATCGCCTTCTGCCTCTCCCTCTGTAATGGGCAGTGGGGTCCCTCCTTCACCCTGCAGCTTCTAATGTATTGTCTATGCTCTGTGTTGGTCTCTCCTCTGCCTCTCAATCAGGTGCAGACAGCCCGAGTGGCACCAAGCCAGGCAGTGTCAGTAATCCCCAACTGAGATTAGATCCTGTTGGCTCTGATGGTCCCTGGAAAGCAATCCCCTCCTGGCAGCCCCAGGGGAGGGGTGGTTATCAGCTTTAATTCTAGTTTGCAGCAGGCGATGAGGACTCATTTGCGGGGAGCACCGCTTGGCAGGAGAGTGGGTGCTGGTGCTGAAGAGAAGAACCAAGCTGCAGCCGTGTAATTAACAAGGGATGTCAGCAAGTCTCCAGCCATGACAGAGGGGGTGAGTCACACTAACTTTTCCGTCCCTCTCAGTCTCATTGGTCCTGCTAGCTCCAGGGGTTGTCCTGTGTAGCCACACCAGCTCCATCTGCTAAAGGGGTCCCACCAGAGTCTCTGTATGCACTGAACAGCAATCTAGAAAGCCCCTTATAGGTTTTTATTTGTAAAAGGTGCCACAATTCCTAAGGATGTTTCTGTCTAGCTCTCCCATTTGCTGTTGAGCTTCAGAAACAATGCATAGCTTTCTCCACACACCAAGGGTCTAATTTGCTTCCAGAAGGCAAAGGGATCTTTGTAGAAGACGTTGCTCCTCTCTATTCTACTTCTCTCCTCTGCTTCTTTGTTGTTATTATTTATATCACCAGCAATGTACCTGGCACAAAACGATCTTTAATTAGAGACAGGTCCCTGCCCCAGAAGAGCTTACAATCTAGGACAGAGATGGGAGGGGGAGATAAAGGAGAGAAAACACAGGGAGAGGCAAGGATCCATTCATGATATTGAAAAGTTGCAGGTGCATGTGCTTAGGTTTGTTACAGGGGAGAAGAGGACACTGAATGACAGTGCCGTGATCCACAAACCACTTATTCTGGAGCAGCCCCCTTGAAGCCCTCTGCACTTCAATTGAGCTATTCTGAAGTAAGTGGTTTGTGACTCGCAACCAAGGTGCCGAAGGGTTGTGGCACAGGTGACTGCTAACTGTCAGTAGTGGGAGACACAGGAGTGGGGGCTGAGATGGGGTACTATAGCTGCTCTGGGCTACCTGTGGCGGGATAGAGCGGGATATAAATTTTGTAAATAAATAAATAAATATAGAGCTTCTGAAAATCGGGGGAGCACATGCCCCACTTGTGCCCCTCCTCCCCGAGTCACCTATGGGTTGTGGGTATGTAATACCCCACCACAGGCTGCTTTTGCAGATGAGTCACCTCTGCTGCCTGAGTTGCATGGGTACCATCAGCTCTAACATTGACTTTCAAGCACTTGAATCTGCAAGTTTGATAGGATTTTCTATATAGTTTCTATTTTAAAAACATTGGTAGGGTTTTCTGTATAGTTTATATTTTTAAAAGACTGAAACAGCAGATAATGTCAAGTGCAGTTGTAATATCCCCCTTCACCCACAGCACCCAGGGTGTGATCCTCACTTCATTGAGGTCCATGGGAGCGTTGCTATTGACACCAGTGGAGTGAGAATTGCATTCATGGTATTATTTATTTAATTTATTTATATATCAATTTATACCCTGCCCCTCCTGTAAAAACAGCTCGGGGAGGCTAACAGTTTTAAAACAGTAAACAAAACCAACAATATAAATATGAAACTATCATAATGATATAAAACAACATGGGGGAGGTCACAAAAAGAATGTACAAAAATCCTACCACCCTAACCCTATCATTGGGGTTTGAGATTTCATTATTGCACCACCCAATCACAAAATGAACACTGAAAGGACAGCTGAAATGTATTATATATAAACCATTCAAACTGGGCTGGATTTTTTTACGTGGGCAGTAAAAGGCACCTCCCTAACCCCAGGGCTATTCCTCTGCCTAGTTTCAAGTTCCTGCTGGAAACTATGGAGCAGGAAAATAAATTTGTATATTGAGATCTTCTGACCCACCTAAATATAGAGGCAGCTCTAGCTGCCTCTGCAATAATCTGTATTGAATTAATCCAAATGACCAGCTGTTAACAACAGTAGCATGGCTTTGGTTCCTAGTTAAATACAGGAGAGACTCATGAATCTGGACATGCAAGATTCCAAAATGTCTGAACTTTCAGACTGGATTCTTTGGATGCAGTCTGTCTCCAGCGAGGTTGCATTTTAGTGCTAAACAGATGATGAGGGATTGTTGACAATCTGCTGTTTAGTGTGAAACTGATGATCAGTGGGAACCAGCAATGAGCAGTTCAGTGCTAATAGCCAGGGACCCGAGTTGACTGCGTTGCTGCAATTTGCAGAGATTTTCACAGAATCAGCCAATCCTCGCAGAATCAGCCAATCCTGACCATGACCCGAGGGTAAATAGGCCCCTGGGAGATGAATTGTGGGTGGGTGGGGTCTGAAAGTCCTATGTTTGCGTGAGGGAGGTGCTGAAATTCGAGAGGATTTGAGTTGTGTTTGACTAGCAAAGTTGTGATTCTATGTCAAACCTATTGCAAATTTGCTTCCCAGCATGCCTAGTTATGCAAATCAAGTTAACTATGCAAATATTAATACTCGCGGTGAATTTACAGAATTTGGCTTCACTGGTTGCAGAATTTAAGATTTTTTGGTGCAGTCAACTCGGGTCCCTGCTAATAGCTCATTGTGGGTGTCTCCGTCCAGCTGGAGTTGGAGCTGAGATACTTCTGTAGGCAGGCAGGGTGGGGGTGCCCAAACCAGCCCCAGCCAGGAAGAGATGTTTGGGGTCTTACGTGTCCCCCAGGATGTCCAGAATTGTTGGTCTCTCTTTCAGACATCGCTGTTTAGAGTGAATAGTGGCCCAAACAAACCCACGTTCCAAGGTCTCATTCACAAAATGTTCCCGAGGGGGAGCCAACACCTTGTGTGTTTAAATGAGAAGCTACCCTGCATGGCCGCTCAGGAGCCACACATCTGACTACCCGTCTGAAGGTGGAGCGTGGGGATGCGTGTGCCCATGAGCCATGGAACACCCACTCATGACTGCTCACAGAGCACTGCCGAGAAATCCAGAGTACTCCATGCAGGGCAAGCCAAATAGTTCTATGGAAATAGGCAGTCACGAAGCCCCTGCCCATATGAACTGGGGTGGCCAGCCACACCAGTAGACCAGTTCACCGCTCATAGGCACTAAGGATGGGAAATCGTATTGAAAATCGGGGTCGATTTAAAATCATATCGACCCAACTTTCAATCTGATTTTAGAGCATGTTAATCTGAATCGGTTCAGTTTCCAGTCAGTATGGCCTAAATCCAATGTCTTCCCACAGCTCTGCCTCCCCTCGATTCCTGCCAGGCCAGCGTGCTTGGCAGGGGGCCTGGCGAGGCAGAGCTGAGGGTAGAGGGGCCATACAGGGGTGCAGAGGGGGTAGTTGCCTCACAGGACGCCTGCCCAGCACCCGCCTGCCCCAGACCCCTGCCCATGCCCACCTACCCCAGCACCTGCTACAGCAGCACTTGGGGCAGTCGGCCGAGCAGGGGTCCAGGGGAGGTGTGCGGGCCAGACAGGGGTGCTAGGGGTTGGAGAGGATGGTGTTTAACTTATCTTTTTCTCTTCCAACAGCACCCCGCGGTGCCTGGTGCGGCCTTTTCAGGGCCACACTTGGCAGAAATACTAAGGAAAAAACCTGAGAATGTGCAAAATGGCGACCATGGCCATTCTACGTATGCGTGGCCATTTTCCAAAATGGCACTGGGAGCGCCATTTTGGAAAGCAGCCACACATGTGCAGAACAGCCATGATGGCTATTTTGCACATGCACATTTTTTTTTCTTAGTATTTCTGCCCAGTGCAGGTCTGAGAAGGCCACGCCCGGCACTGCTGGAAGGGGAAAAGGTAAGTTAAAACCCCTCTCTCCCTCCCCACCCAGCCACCTCTGCATCCCAGCACCCGTGCCCGGCGCCACACGCCTCCCCTGGACCCCTGCCTGGCCGCAGTGCTGCTGCAGCAGGTGCTGGGACAGGCACGGGCAGGGATCCGGTGGAGGCGGGTGCTGGGTAGGGACTTCCTGAAAGTTCCTTGGAGTGGCCCTCTCGAGGAACCAATCTTTTTAAATCGTACCCCTCAGCAGGTTCAGATTCTTCGGATCAATATGATTTGTCAAAAAATTGAGTAAATCGTATAAACCAATTCCGATATTCCCATCCCTATTAGGCACTGTGGGCAGCGGACACAGTCTTTGCAAGTCAGAAGAACTGGCCAGGAGCAGGGACAAGTCTGTTTCAAAGGCCAGCTTGGTGCACTTTTCCCTCCCCCATGGTTTGTTGCAGAGGGAATGCGTGATGGCTGCCTCTGGCTGGGGGTGGGGTAACCATGCCAGGAGACACCTGTTTGAATCCCGCACTCCACCTGAGTGGGTGCTCCGCAGCGGTGCCACTCAAAAGCCACGGATCTCTCTCTCTCACACACACACACACCCATCGCTTTGCTTGTTTTAAAAACACCAAAAGTGATGTCTTTGCCAACTTCTTCCGTGGGAGAGGTGTTGGTGTGTGAATGGGGTTTGTGAGCACAGAAACCTGTGTTGACTTCCACCTCTGTGGAGTGGTGTGGGAATAGTGGGGGAGGGGTGTGAGAAATTCTTACCACACTGTGCTCTTTAATGATCTTTTGTTCTCTACCACCTCATGCAAGGCAAGGACCATTGAAATGCAGGGGAATCAGTAGCTATGTGAATGCATTGCTACAGAGTAAGGCAAACAGATTAAGGAACAAGGGGTGAGTTTGCAAGCGGGGAAGGTGTTTTATGAATAAACCAAATAATATTGGTTTACAAGTAGATTATTTGTTCTGCCTGCCATCCCTGCAGACTCGTCTGGGATCTGAGTGTTAAGCTGGGTGCTCTCCTTCTCAGTCATTGGCTACAATAATAAAAGATACACCGGATATAGTGTGCTCTGCTCAGCCCCCACGGGTTATGTACAAATCTAGCACACTGGCTCATTTAGTCTGCTGATGTAAACGAGGAACAGAATCAGCTTGTTCTATGCGCTTGAGGGCTCATTCACACAATACTTTTCTAGAGAGGTAGTGGCACAAGTCCACATTCCAAGCATTGTGTGAAATCCTTACCAGTTTCTTCGCTCCTTGATGACCTCTTATTCTCTGCCACGTGATGCAAAGGGTTTGTTTGCAAGAATCTGTCTCTATCCAGGTAGTAATGGCATTGCACAATTTGATTATCCTGGAGCAGGTTTGAGTTTCCATTATATCATTTCTTGTTTGTCTCTTTTGAGTGACCATAGAGGTGTGGCTAAAGAGCCCTGGAACTGGGACTCTCTCTCTGCAACTTCCAGAATATTGCATGCAGGAATACCTCAAGAGCATTTCCCTATGCCTTTTGAATTGTGGGAAATGCCACAGCATAGTAGGGAGTAGGAAGGATGTCTTTGGTGCAGGCGTTGTGGGGAGGCTAATGTAATCCACCCCTAACCTGACCCTAGCAGAAGCCCTAGCATAAGGGTTGTGACATGGACAGGAGGGGTGTCTCCACTATGGAGATGCTGGGGCCATGAAACAACCTCAGTGTTGCTGTAATTTACCCCTGGGACAGTTCCTACCTTGACTTGCCTTGAATCCAGGCAATAGAGACAAAGTTACCTGGAATCCAGGTAATAGAGACACAGCAACCTCACTTTCTCTGCACTGGAATCCAGGGTAGCTTAAAGATGCTTTGGTTCCCCTTCTTCCATTGCACCCTTTCTTGCTGCAGTTGCTTGAAACAAAGGCCAGAAACTCTTCATCCCAAGATCTCTATAGGATATTTAGCCATGCTCTGGGATGCTCCGGATCAGTTAAGGGTAATCTGTTAACTGCTGTCTTTTTCTCTCCTCTCTTTAGTACCTCTCCCCAGAAGATCCATTGAAAGCCCAAGCTTCCATCCCCTTTAGGAAATAACAGTCCAAGTGACTGAAGCAGAAAGGCAGGAATGGAAAGAAGAGACTAAGAAAATATGTAATTGACAGGCCCTTCTGAGAACACTCAAATGCTCTGGTTACACCCCTCCCTGCACAGCTTGCTGATCTGTTTCCTTCACTCTGGTTCTTTCAGTTTCTCTGCTTTGTCCTGGAAAGATAAAGACCAAGGAAGCTTTTAGCTTATCACTCAACAAAGGAGTCTTTGTTACAGACTCCTCCAAGGAAATCCGACCCCCTTGCCCTTCCATAGGACTGATATGTTGGGCTGAAAACGATCTGGCCAGGGGTGATGGCTTGGTGATCTTTTTCTTTCAGTCCATGCTCACGCTTCACTCTCTGCAGGCAAGTAGCCAACATCCATAATGGTGCCCTTGTTCGTGACTTTACTCTTTCTGTGGGTGCCTGCGGTGGAAGCTTCCAAGGCCTGTCCCCACTTGTGCTTCTGCTACGAATCCTCTGACTTTGTAGACTGCCATGGCCGACATCTGGCCCATGTCCCCCGCAGCATCCCCCACAGCACATGGATGCTGGACCTGAGGCACAACAGCCTGAGCAACCTGGAGGCAGGTTTGTTCGATGCCCTGTGGTCCATGAAGATCTTGCTCCTCTCCCACAATTCCATTGACAGGATCCGCTCCAAAGCCTTCAAGTCCTTAGGCTTCCTAGAGAGGATGGACCTCTGCCACAACCTCCTTATTCGTCTGCCTGATGACTTCTCAGATGATCTCACCTCCCTGAAGGAGCTCAAGGTGGCCTACAACCAGCTGTCATCCTTGGGTTTTGAGAGCCTACAACACCTGGAGAACCTAGAGAAGTTTGATCTCAGCTACAATCGGGTGACTTCCATAGAGAAGGGAACCTTCCGGGGTTTGTCCAGGCTCCGGCACCTCTACCTTCAGTCCAATAGGTTGGGGGTTGTCCACAATGGCTGCTTCTTCATGCTCCAAAACCTGGAGGTCCTCTTCCTTGGCAGCAACAACATCAGCTCTATTGAGGTGGAGGCCTTTACTTCATTGCACAACATGAACCTCTTGACCTTAACTGGAAACCAGCTCATTCACCTCAAGTTCAAGACCTTTCTGAACATCCAGACTGTCAGCACCCACCTCCAGCTCTCTGACAACCCCTGGACTTGTGACTGTGATCTCCAGCGGGTCTTTGGCAAAATCATGAGTGTCCGCCACCTCCACGTGGACGACTATGAGAACATTACTTGTGCCAGCCCTTGGCAGCTAGCAGGCTCACCCCTCATCTCAGTGGATAACCAGCTGTGCGTGGCTGAGACAGCCACTGTCCTGGTCATCACAGTCACTGTCTTGGTGACCGTCATTGCTGCCATTGTAATGGCAGAGAGGAATAGGAAGAAGAACCAGGAAAAGAATTGGAATGAAGCCGAAGGTCCATTGGACTCACAGGAGAAGTGAGACAGGAAGAAAAGAGGAGGAGTCTGAGAAGAGATGCTTCCTCTGTCTTGCAGGTTGTGACTGCATACTGGATCTGCCCATTTTTATGGCTGTGAATCTGGATTCCCAGCTACTGCAATTGTCTCTTCAAATGTTGTCTCTGAAGAGTGAATCTAACCCTGGCTCTGAGGCTCCCCATTTACCACCATCGTAATTGATAGAGCAAATAAATCAGCCTACAAGCAAACTTAATGGCTGGCGGACATTTTAGCAAACTTCCCCTGGAACCAGAAAACCAAGCTGGGTTCTTTCTTCTGTGCCCATCCTGGCTTGTAATAAAAGTTTGGCAGATCAAACCCTGGTGACTCCTGCATGGCCTCCATTGCCCTTCAGCAGGTTAGCATAGTTACTTGGTTTACACTTCAGTTGCTGGTGAGTGGCAAGGGATGGTGTCCAACCTGTTCTCCCCTAGCTAGACTGCATTTGTAGGACTTCAACAAAATGCAATATTCTGTCTTTATCTGTACGTTCAGCAGATTTGACTCTGCAGGTTCCCTAATGGGTCTGTGCCCTGTTTCATATACTGTGGGAGGGCAGGGAAGGTTATTTGTTTCATGGAAGGTAAGCATTAAATGATGACAGCTATGATTATATTGCAAGCTATAGCACACCAACAGCTGAGTTTAATGAACAAGAGCTCCCCGCTCTTCCTGGAGAGGTAGGTATATAGATGGGCAAAGGAAGGGGCACCAATTTGCCTAGGGTCAGGTGGGAAAGCTGGAGTCCTAGGATTGGGCCTATTCAATGATCTCCTCTGTGCTGTGGTTTTAAGCCAGCCCTGCCTGCTTGTTTTGTAGCAGCACTGGCTGTTGCGGGGGTGAGGATCTCGTTTAGGGGCAGGTATTGCTTCTCTTGTTTGCTCCAACTAGAACAGGGTTGCTAGATCAAAATGTCAAAATATGGGACGCTGCAGAGCTGGAAGGAACGCTGTGGGTGTGGATCGGGGGGTGGGGGCAGCAAGAGTCTGTTCTGTGGAGCTGCAGAGGTGTCTGTTCTGTAGAGCCATGGGAAGGGGAACGGTGGCTGTTTTATGGAATTCTATAGAACTGCAAGGGCATCTATTCTGTGGGGTCCTGGAAATGGGGGACATCTGGCAACTCTACTCTGGAACCAAATGCATTACAAAAAACATCTTTCATTCCAGCGGCTGGAGGACCAGCACATGTACTCAGTATGTAGAACCCATTGTGTTGCCCTGGACTCAGATTCAAAGCCCACTGTCCCCCTGGAGTGTGAGCAGAGTAAGAGGTGGGGGGAGGTTGGAGGGGTCCTGGGTTGGGGCTTACTGAGGTGAAATTTATGTGCCATAGTCTAGCTCTGATCTTTCAAGTGTAGAGCCCAGTGTCCTAGAGCCCTGTCCCCAACATCATCTTGTTCTCCTGCTGGAGCACCAGGGCCAGTCTACATGCTGATCCACAGAGTTAAGCACTGGACACAGCTGTGCAGCTGAGGGAAAGGCAGCAGCAACAGCAGCTTTGGATTAAAAATCCTCTTTTTACCCTCCATCCAGTGGGGAGAAATACTGGACCTGTCCTGGGATGGCTTCTGGTTGAGCAAGTAGGATCCAGTTGCCTCTTAAAGAGACGGATAGGAGAGTCTGTCAGGTCATACTTCTGTATCAAAATGCCCTGAGTATATGAAGCACCCGCTACAGGGCAAGTTGCCTCCCCTCCTGTGATAACTTGCTCTGGTGCAAATTGCTGTACAGCAAGGTGTGGGTCTGTGTGGACACATTGCTTGTGAGCAAAGATTTGCTTTTTCCAGAGTAACTTTTACACACTAACAGTTACCTTGCAGCAAATATTCAAACAGGAACAACTTACTCCAAAGCAAGTGACAATTTACTAGAGTGTCTACATGGTCATCAGAAATCCAGGGCACATTACTGCATAGCAAATGTTTAATGCAGACGAGCTCTCTGATGGTGTGTGCAGCTCACAAGGCAAGTGGAGACGACAGACTGTGGGGTGTGACTGACACTTTGGGATAGATTTGGATTAATGCTAGTGGCCAGGGAGCTACAGGAGAGAGGAAGGACAGCAGGGAATGTTGAATTCATCACAGAGAATATTACAGATGGGACTTGTGGTTGGGCAGGAAAGAAGTGAGCTGCAGAGGAGGATCAGAACCAGGCACTAGTATGCTCACTGTATGTGAATGCCCAATTCCACCTTTGGTCCCCTCAGCTTCTTACAGGATTGGGCACTAAATTACCTCTTTCTAAGTAGTACCTGGCCATAGCCAATCAGAAACCAGCAGGATAATTCTAAGCAAAACTGATTGGATGAGAAGTGCAAAGCAGCACGGGCAGCAATTTCTGCTGAAATCACCTGCTGAGACTTCAGAGCCCAGGGTTCCTGGGAAGATTAAAAAAATGGAATGTGCTTTTTTCAGCAGTGTCGCTGGCATCTTCTCATGCTGTGTGGTTGATTTTTAACCTAAAGTGGAAAAGAAATAAAAATATATTTTTCCTCTCTAGCTCACTTCGTATCCTTTCCCCCTGGGTTTCTCGGAGAGTTTCTTCCAGGTTCTCCTCCTGTGCTGATTAAAAGGTTGGTATTGCTTTCCAAATTGGGACATTCTGAGAATTTGAACTGAAAAGTGAACCAGATGCACAGTGCTTACATGGCCTGTCCAGGTCTCCATGTTTTCTGGAATTTGTTTTTCCAAATTATGCAAGCAGAATAAATTATGCAGATTAGCCCCTGCAAATTAGGTAAACTGTATGTAACTTAATTACCCATCATGTCATCCCATCAATTTTGAACATCTCATAACTTTCAAAAACTGACAAAATACCACATGGGCCTAATGTGGGGGATAGGGACTCATCGCTTTCCTGGGGGGTCAGGCTGCTTCAGCTGTGGCAGAGGGTCTCATTGTTGAAAATATATACCGGACCAGCTAACGGTGCCAGGACTTCATTGACTAGCTCACAGTGCTGGTATTCCATTGGCTAACTCACAGTGCTTCAGCAATAATTCTGCACTGCCAGAAGTAATTTCTCTGACAAATTTGTCCAAATGTAAAATTATTTTTAAATAGCTTCAACTGCAGCCATGCAGAATTCATGGGGCCCTGCTCATCACTTCCTAGTAACTGAGAGCTCCCAGGCTCCACGGGGCACTAGGAAAGGTAAATTTAGTAGTAAGGCTGCTGATGTAGGAAGGCCATTGGCTGATGCTGTGCCATAGTCTGGCTCTGATCTTTCAAGTGAAAATGGCAATGGCAATGGCAGTGGACATCCTATCTAGGGCAAAACTGGGAGTCTGCATGACTCTTGGACATCTCTCCCTTGGGAAGCTCTGTGAGTTACTTGGGCCACTCAGTGCCACACTTAGAAGGCTGGGTTGAGGACCATCCCTGGGAGAAGAAAAGAGGAGGAGTGCTTTGCTTTCCCATGTCATCGGGACCAGTCTCAAATCTGGAGCTTGCAGTGTGGACAAGGGGTGCAGCATTCCTGTGCCCTGCCAATCAGGTGCTCAGCATGGAGCAGAAATGCCCTGCCTGCAGCTGCAGCACAATTCAATTATTTTTTTATCCAGGGTGGTAAAATACACCACCAACCTTTTTGCGGGGGATGGGGAGCAGAGAGGAAGGGAGGTCTTCTCCCAACTGAGTGGTTGTGGGCTGCTCCTCTTCAGCAGATATTGCACAGGGCCTCATGCCAGCCTGCAATATATACCAGCAGCTAACAGTGACAGTGACACATCAGCTAGCTCACATGAGTGCACTGTACTCAAACTGCACTTCTGAGCTGCCAGAGGCAGTTTCTGCAACAATTTAGCCATATGCAAAATTCTGCAAAAAAATGTAGTTCATACGTATGCACATAATTTGAGGCCTGGACAGACTCTTGAGGAGGGTAGTTAAGTTAACTGACTACTCCCCCAGGCTTCCCTCATACCCTGTTTTCCCAGATGAGGAAAGCATCTTTCTCCCACAGTGTAGGGGTGGGTAGTGATAATACATGGCAGCAGCTCCTGAGGGTTGAGTCGAGAAGACTCCACCAGGTTGATTGCTGATGCCATACCCTGCGAACTCATCCGGTTCCCCATCCTAGTCTTGTGGGTTTTGAGCACTTGAGGGTGCTGCAATCCCAAGCCCATTAAGGCCAATGGGAGTTCTGTGATTAACTTCAATACAGTTCCATAATAAAAAACCCTCTGGTTTACAACAAGAGTTAAGGGTCTTGCAAATTCAATCATGCAATAAAAAGTATGGAAATTGCAAATTAAGGCTCCTGCTTTAACTTATGAGCCATGTAAGCAGTAAAGACGTACCATCTCTTATTGTGCTCACTTACAGCTTAGGCTCCATGCACCCACACGTTGCCTTTCAGCCCTAATCCTCTGCAGGTTGGGGGCAACATTGAATCTGAGAATAAGAGGGTGTGATCTCCCTTCTTACACCCCCTCCCACCTGGCACTCCCCTGCTCCCTCTTAAACCCCCTTTTTAAACTTTTCCCCTGCACATCCATACAACATGGATGGACGACAGAAACTCAGCTCCTGCTCCTGTTGTCCCCATGACATAACTGGCATACAACATGACTTCCATAGGCTAACATTCCATTTTCTAAATGTCACAACATAAAAACTGTCCCGATCTGCACCCCCCCACACACACACCCTTCTTACCCCTCCTCCCTCTTGGTCCTGATCTGCCCCCACCCCCTGCTCCCTTCCCTCTCTCCCCCTATCCTGTGTTGGATTGTGCAACAGTCACAAGTTAAAGCCCATTGCAAGCTTAATATGGGGCTTGTCCAGTAGGGGGAGGGTCGGGATGAAACAGGTTTTTTCCCCTCATCTCCTCTCTTCTCTCTGTGTCCTCCGTCTTGTCCCATGCAGTCTGTACAGAATGGAAGCATGTCTTCTGAGCTCTTGGTAAAGTTCTGTTTTGAAGAAACGTCTGCTGTGTGTTATTGAACAGAAAGCTAACGCTACAATATCCTGCTCTGCACCACCTTGCTCCCTTCTCCCCCCAGTCTGGATCTGCCACTGGCCTGCTCCCTTCTTACCTCCTCCTCCCCGGTCCCCATCTGTCCCTCTGCTCCCTTCTTACCCTCTCCCACTCAGTCCCAATCTGCCCCCCCGCCCTCTTCCTTCTTCCCCCGGTCCTGTTATGCATCCCCCTGATCTCTTCCCCCCCCCAGTCCCGATCTCCCTTCTTACCCCACTGACACCCCCCTGCTCCCTCTTAAACCCCCTTCTTAAACTTCCCCTGCATGTCCATAAACATACATACGACATGGGTGGACAACAGAAACTCAGCCCCTGCTCCTGTCGTCACCCCATGCCATAACTCGTGTACACTATAGCAACGGACCTTGACCAAAAAAGAAGCAAGTCAGTCTCAGAGAGAGATCGGCATCATCATCAACGAGATATGACCGTCGTGAATGACACAACTTAAGCGGGGTAGTTGGCCTGGGGGTGGGGCACACTGGGGCACGACCTGGGGTTCTGGGCCCTCATCTCCTTGCTCTGCTGACTGCTGTGCACATGGTCCCTTGTTCTGCTGCGGCCTATGTTTCCCTTGTCCTGCTGGGTTGCGTGTGGTGAGTCTGGAGCTGTCTGTGACTGTCCCAGTCCTTTCTGTCATGTGGCTGCCCTTCCTCATAGCCCTAGGCTCTGTCCTTGTGCCCAGCTGCTTCACCAGATGGGACTGGATCAGGGGAGGGGTGGGGAGTTTTTCTGAATGGTTGCATTGTGGGGGGCTTCCTACAGCTTGCCCCCCACTGACTGTTTCTGGAGTGCAGCAAGGCAATTAGTCCCACCCTCATGCAGCACAGGGATTACTTGACCAGCACTGACAAGCAGCTGCTTCTGAGGCAGAATTGTGTGGCTATAGACTGTTTGCCCAAGAGGCTACGCAGAGACTGCTTCCCCCATGCTGAAATGCAGCCGCCTTTGAGGTGCAACAAGGTGGCTGAAAACACCCCACAGCACAGTTCCGAACACCAAGTGGGGAATCCCCTCTCTGGCTGGGCACATACTGGCTCCATGCCTTATGGCAGTGGTGGGTCCTATCCAGGTGGTATCCATGCAGGGAGGGAAGAGGGAATCAACTGCCTTGGGATGGTGTCAGGGACATGAGAGTTAAACCTCCTGACCCCATGGGGGAGGAGGTGGCAGGTAATCCCACATGTCCCTGGGCTGAGTAAAACTGTATTTTGATGGGGTGGGGGCTGTAATCTCCCTCCAATGTTAACTCTGGGTACTTCTTGATGCTGGATTAAGCCGGGCTACTGGCTTAACCATTGTGTTGACTCTGCCTACCATTGGCTTGGCCCTGCCCACTTCTGGTGCCATCCTCTGCACCACAAATAAATTACTATAAAATAACATGTACATTTAAAGCAAATTTGTATCCTCTTTTCTGGTGATACGTCAGTGGCCATCCTAGCCCCTACAATGCTCCCTTCTTTCCCCCTTCCAACCAGTCCCAATCTGCCCCCCACTGCTCCCTTCTCCCCATCTTGATCTGCACTCCCCTCCTCTCTTATTTCCCCCCTCCTCCCTGGTCCCTATCTGCCCCCTCTGCTCCTTTCTTCCCCCCCTCCCACCCAATTTCAATCTGCCCCCCTGCTCCCTTCTTCCCCCCCTCCCACTACAACGACCCCCTACTCCCTCTTAAACCCCCTTTTTAACCTTTCAGTTTGAGACAGACTGGCTGAAAAATACACACTTCAAAGTGCAGTTTTCAAACAGCGATAACTCAGCTGTTCTTCAACCGATTCTGCTGAGATTTCCACAGTATGAACCACTTACCCTAGTGATCCTCCACTACAAATTTCATGATCCTGACTTTAGACATTTCAATTATAGAACAAATAGAATGTTGGGGCTTTATAATTTGAGCATGTGACACACCTGCACCCAGAATATTTTCAGAATTGTCAAAACAACTCATCTCCTATTTAGTCACCACAATAAGTAGTGAGATTCTCTATGCCTAGTTCTTCATGCTTTTCATGTAGTTATGTGTCCTGAGTGCTTGGCAATCCAATTTGAAGATCATTTGGAGAAAACCCACTGTCTGCCCTGAAGAACCCAGTTCTAACACTGCTCTGCTGAAATCAAATCACAGAAGAGAAGGGAGGGACCATCTTATAGTTAGGAGACTGGCATGGGGAGGGGTGGGCAGACTCCATGGCAGGGGGCACAATTTTGTCAGACTAAGAAAAGGGGGAAAACCTAGAACACAACTTATTTCGGGGGGGGGGGGGATTAGCTATGGGCCTGTGGGAAGTTGGGGGAGACATGAATATGACTTTCCCAAAGAGCCCTGACTATGGTACCTGTCACGGGTTGGGGGTCCGCACTCCCACTTTACCAGATTTGTGTGACTCAGTTTCCCTCGTTTACAACCCATCTGAATCAGTTTTTCTCTCTAGCTGATTCAATTCTGCAGCAGGGACGACCCCTTTGTCACCCAAGGGCCCGATCCTTCCTGTTTACAGACTCTTTCTCTCTGGGGTCCCGAGAGCTTATAAGCTCAAGTTGCTCATTTGTGTTTCCAATGTTAGACACAGACACTTCTTCATAAAGATGAGAAGTTAGTTTATTGATTACATAAGCAAGATAGTTGATGCAGAGTGGTGACTAGACATCAAAGGTAAATATAACGCATTCCTAATCTATACTGGTTGAGTTCCTAAATAAGAATCTTACCCTACAAAGGTCCATAAGAATCAGTGCATACACAGCCAGTTTGGTGATGTTGGCCAGGCTCCAGTTCTTAAGGTTAGAAATCAAAGTCCTGGTCTCAGTGCATGTCTTGGCTCAGCCCTCCTGGCTGTGAGATGTTGAGTCAGTTCCCAATAGTCACTGTCCCCTTATGGGGTACAACTCCTTATAACCTATGGGGAAACCACTAGTATCTTCTCGAGGCTTCTAGAATTCCCTTTGTTCTCCTATATCAGCTTTCTGTGTCTCCTTGCACGTAGGCAATGGCTGCCTGCATTTGCATTTAAATGTCTCCGCCTGTCAGTCTGGGTGAATCCACAATCTTTATCTCTTTCCATTTCCTGGAGTTTTGTCAGTGTTACAGTACATGATGTGAGTTTTACAGGCCTCAATTGTAACATTACATACATGTTGAACCTTTTGCTTTACATATTTACTAGGCTTGTAGCCTATGTGTAGGCCAGTATCCCATGTGTGTGACCCTATGTTTCTTCGTGACAGCCCCCCCCGTAAGAACGCATGTGGAGCGGACACGACAGAGTCCGGTAACATACTTAGACTGGTGTGTCCCTGCATGATAATGCGTCTGCAAGCACATTCTGTTTGCCTTTTACATGTTCAATTCTCATGTCCAATTCCTGCAAAAACAGGCTCCATCCCAGGAGTTTGGAGTTGGAGTCTTGCACACTATTGAGCCATTTTAGGGGTGAGTGGTCGGTGTGGACTGTGAACGTTCTACCAAATACGTACGGTTTAAGTTTCTTAACAGCCCAGACTATGGCCAGACACTCTCTTTCAATCGTTGCCAGATTATTTTCCCTTGGGAGCAGTTTCTTGCTAAAGTATGCAATGGGACGGTGTATTCCATCCTCCCCTTCTTGTGTAAGGGTTGCTCCCAGGCCTGTGTCAGAGGCATCAGTCCAGATATGGAATTTCTTTTCATAATCAGGACTGATTAACACTGGTGCCTCAGACAGAGCCTTCTTAAGTTTGTCAAATGCATTGTTGCACTCATCTGACCATTGTACCCTCTCTGGGCATTGCTTCTTACATTTGTCAGTTAAGGGTGTTGCTATGTGACTGAAGCCTGGAACATAGCGGCGGAAGTAAGTAGTCATGCCTATGAACCTCTGGATCTGTTTTTTGGTTGTGGGTGTAGGCCAGGAGCAAATAGCCTCTACCTTGTCTTTTCAAGGACGCAATTTGCCACTTCCCACCTTGTGCCCTAGGTATGTAATGGCACTCATGGCAACTTTACACTTTGCTGGTTTTGTTAGTCCTGCCCCCTTAATCCTGTGTAGTACCTTGCTTATGTGTGAATCCCATGTTTCACTGCAAATCACCAGGTCATCTATATAAGCCAAGGCAAAATAGCGCATCCCTTCTAGGATGTGATCCATTCACCTCATAAATGTAGACCCACTATTCTTTAACCCAAAAGGCATCACTGTGAATTCACACAGGCCCTTTTCAATCATGTCATCTGTTCTAGGCATGGGATATGCGTCTGACACCATTATGGCATTTAGTCTGCGATAATCAACACAGAACCTTATGGAGTCATCAGGTTTAGGCACTAAAACCACAGGGCTCGCCCATGGACTCTTTGAGACCTGTATGACTCCCAGTTTCAACATTTCCTCGATCTCCTGGTGGATCTGTGTTTGAATTTTCCCATTTGTGTGAAAGGACTTGACTGGACCCTTGGTCCCTGTGTCAATGGCATGCACATTAATATCTGTTTCCCCAAGTTTGTTTGAAAAGATTCCTTTGTACTCCTGCAGGAGTTGCATCATCTCATGCGTGTGGGAGGTGTGAGGTCTGTGGAAATGGCAATTTCCTCCAGAGATTCAGTTCCCTGGCTCTTTTGTAGGAGGTTTGGTAGGGGGTCATTCAAGCCATCAGCTGTGGCATCTCCTTCTACCACTGCAGTTAGACAAGCCTGTATCATGGTAATCTTTGATTCTATTTATGTGAAATTCTTGTGCCTGTGTTCTGGAGTTAGGTTTGTTCACACAATAAGTGACCTCAATCTTCTTATCAATTATATGGTATGAGCCATCCCAAATGACTCCCCCCCCCCCCCCCCCCCCNCCTGGGTTATACACTCTGTCTTTGGCTTTCTTGTCATAGGTTATCTTCTGGGCCTCTTGGCTGCTGGCCAGGTTCCCTTGGGCCTCCTTTAACATGGAGGTTATTTTCTGCCTGAACTACTGGACATATCTAGTTACAGGTTGTCCTTCAATTTCCTCTAGGTTTTCCCAGGAGTCTCTTACTAGATCTAGGGGACCCCTCACATTCCTTCCGAATAGCAATTCAAACGGATCGTATTCTGTTGATTCCTGGGGTACTTCCCTATATGTAAATAGGAGGTACGGCAACAGTTTGTCCCAATTATTTGGTCTGTTGCTCATAAAGTTAGTTAGCATTAGCTTCAATGTCCCATTAAATCTTTCTACTAACCCGTTTGTTTGGGGGTGATATGGAGCAGTTTTTATATGTTTCACATCACATATCTTCCAGAGCAGTTGGAAGATATTGGAGAGGAAGTTTGCCCCTCTATCTGTTATGATCTGTTTGGGAAAACCCACCCTACTGAAAATTTCCATTAATGCGTCTGCTATACTGGGGGTGTCCACATTCCTCAGTGCTGCAGCTTCGGGGTATCTAGTGGCGTAATCTACTACAACTAGTAGGTATTTTTTCCCAGAGGTGGAGGCTTTTCTCATGGGACCTACAATATCCATCCCCACCCTATAAAACGGCACTTCTATAATAGGGAGGGGGTGTAAGGGTACCTTTTTGGGGTCGTTCCCTTTCTTGTTCCTCTGGCAGAGGTCACACACCTTGCAGAATTCTTTAACGTCTGCTTGTATGTCTGGCCAGTCAAATTTTAATTGTAGCCTTTTCAGCGTTCTCTTAACCCCTATGTCCAGCAAAGGGAGAGGAATGTGCCAATTTAAACAAGTCCTCTCTGAACTTTTTAGGTACCACCAGTGTCTTGGGTTGATCCTGCCCCTTCCCATCACTTCCCTGGGGTAGGCTCTTATAAAGCAACCCACGTTCCCATGAGTATTTTGCCCTGTGTGATGCAGCTGGGTTTCCCTTCTCGGCTGCTTCTCTGATTCCCTGTAGAGTGATATCCTTGGTCAGTTCTACTCTGAATTCAGTTTGTGTTGCAGTCATGTTTTTTCTTGCAAATTCTAACCTTGGGTCTGTGTCTTGCTCCTCCCCAGGTGGGTCAGAACTCCCCAGGTCTCCTTCTGGCCCTGTCCCGGACACCTCTGCTGGATGGACTTGGGGGTCAGTTAGGGCCTGGTCCTGGTCCCCCATGGGGTTCCTTGGTTGAGGTGCAACCTGTTTGGGGCTCTCTGAGCCTTGTTGCCCCTCTCCCTCCCTTTCCTGGGTGCTCTCTGGCTCCCCATGTTCCAGGGGTAGAGGTGCAACCTGTTTAGGGCTTTCTGAGCCTTGTTGCCCCTCACCCTCCCTTCCTGGATTGCTCTCTGGCTCCCCGTGTTCCTGGGATTGGGCTTTTTCCACCCTCCCGTCCAACATCCATCTGTTTATAGTATTCCCCACCAACAGCTTATTCTTAGCAGTTATGGGGAGCATGGCTACTTGGATTTGTCCCTTCACCCCCTCCCATTCCAACTCCACGTTGGCTGTGGTTAGTTTATCGTCTAGTCCCTTGTAGCAACTGACATAGACCTTGTGGGTGGTGTAACACGCTTCCGGGATCAAATCCGCTCTGACCATGCCCCAGTCTGCACCATTATCAATTCGACCCACACAGGGCATGCCATTTACTTTGGCTGGTCTGAAGAGGTGTGCGTTATCTGTGTGGGGGTCTTGGAGTGTGTAACAGATATACTCCCCTGTGGGAGTGTCTGTTCTCACTGAGGCCAAGTTAGCTTCAATCTTAGGTCTGCTTTGGTTCTCAGTCTTCTTGGAGTTGGGGCAATTCATTTTCATGTGTCCTGGCTGTTTACAGGAATAACAGGTTATGAGATTTGTCTGTGAACTGTGGAAATTGTGTGCTCTGTGGGGTCTGGGTGATCCCTGTCTCCCCCCATTCCCATTCTCATTTGGTTTGTTCTTGGTCTGGTTTCCCTGACCTGAGTATGGGTTCTTATACCCATTCTGCTTCTGGTAAAACCCGTGTTTCAGTTTCCGCCCATTATTTGGCTTTCTTTCCCCATAAGCTAAGATAGCATTTTCGGTGAATGCATCAGCCCTTGTCTCTGCTTCTTTGAGATTTGTGATCTCCTTATTAAGCGAGTGTGCTTTTAAATTCGGACTGCACAAAGTATAGAACCGTTCGAGCAATACAGAGTTAATAATCTGTTCCTTAGTGGCATTCCCACCTGCATCTAACCATTTCACCCCATATTGTTTCAACATATTACAAACATCCAAATAAGACATACCCTCTGTCTTCTTAAAGCTGCGTCATTTTTTCTGAAACGTTTCCAGAGTAATCCTTTAAGCCTCAAGAACTGCCTTTTTGAAATAATCAAAAGTCAGCACTCGATTCTCCTCAATTTTTGTGTTGTAGACCTCCTTTACTTTCACTAGGAGTTTGGGTAACACTAATTTGAGCCACATCTCATTGGGGATCTGTTCTTGTTGAAACACATGTCACACAGTTGTGAAGTAATCATCCATGCATTGTTTCTCATCATATGGTGGAATCAATGGAGCGTAATCCCGAATTCTGCCTCCAGGGTTGTTTCCAGAGGGTATTGTGGGCTGGATTCCTGCGTCTGTCTGCGCTTTCAGGAGTGCGAGTTGGTGTAGTCTCTCCCTTTCTCCTCCGCTTTCATTTTCTCTAATTCGAACTGCATCCGCCGTTCTTTTTCCTTTTCTTCTGCTCTCATTTGCTCCAATCTGAGCTCCTGTTCCATTCTTATTCTGGCCATCTCCACTTCATTGTCTGAGCCGTGCCCCTGGTTGTCTGCAGGTCTGCCAGCTCCTGGGTTTGGGTTAGGCGGAGGGGAATTTTGAGCCGGGTTTGGCAAACCAGCCCCATCTCCTGGTTGATGGTCGAGTGGAGGGGTGTTTGCTGCACCAGCTCCGTTCCCATCCGTCCCCTTGTTGCTCATTTCAAATTCTCATATCAGCTGCTTCAGTTGCTGTTTAGTTTCCCCCTCTATTTGGAGGTGTCTGGCCTGTGCCTCCTTTTCTAATTCTGGCTTCAAGAGCTTGGAGAAATGAAAACTAAAACAACAAACTGCCACTCTGTTCCAAGATTTGCTTATTTTCTCTCAAAGCTGAGTTCCAGCACTGGCAATCTCAGTCTCTACAGATATGGGATTTACTCCCCTCAGAGGATTCCTCTCTACTTTCTACACATTGGTTCACAAACTGAGCATAATCCTTCTTGTTGGGGCACCACTGTCACAGGTTGGGGGTCTGCACTCCCACTTTACCAGGTCTGAGTGACTCAGTTTCCCTCGCTTACAGCCCACTTGAATCAGTTTTTTTCTCTAGCTGATTCAATTCTGCAGCAGGGACAACCCCTTGTCACCCAAGGGCCCGATCCTTCCCGTTTACAGACTCTTTCTCTCTGGGGTCCCAAGAGCTTGTAAGCTCAAGTTGCTCACTTGTGTTTCCAATGTTAGACACAAGAGGCCGCTTTTACACGAGGGGTTGCTTGCGCGGCGATGGACTAAGGCGCAGGTTTTATTTTTGTCCTTGGAACGCTGCTGCGGTAACTATGGCGGGTCATTTAAAACGTGCCTTTACCTTGTAAACAGCTGATGCACCTCCCCTTTAGCTGCCGCCAGTTCTTTGTTTACCAGCGAGACGTGGCTAGAGCGTTCTTCCTGGGTCTCTGCCTTGCTGAGTCATCGCGATGTTTTGGAACGGGATTTGAAGGACTTTCAATGAGTTGGCGCCGTTTCTTCCCCAGGGCTTAGTGCGCATTAGAGGTGGGACCCCGGGGCAATTACCGGATACTGGATTTACCGGTTTTCCGGTTCTCAAAAGAACCGGATTCTCGGATTAAATCCGGTATCCGGTACCGGTTTTATTTCATTGATTTCAATGGGGCGCTGTGTCCCCATTGAAATCAATGGAATAGTATACAATTCCTCCCCCCTCACCCTCCCAGGCTGCGCGGGTGGAAGGGGGGACACCACTCGCCCAGCCTGGATTTTTGTTAAAAAAAGAGCCCCCCCGCCCAGCACCAGCGGCCGCGGCGTCTCCGCAGCCGCCGGTAAGTATAGACCCGATCCCTGGGGGGGGTGTGTTTAACCCCCCCC
>QEPC01012864.1:1005060-1058153 GCA_003113815.1 Sphenodon punctatus | reverse complement strand
AAAAAAAATCTCCCCACTCATATACTATCCATCATGATTTGTTAGAAATGTAATTGACTGCCAATGCAGCCAGCATCATCCATTATAATGGGTATTTGTTGGGTGGTAAGTTATTGGGGAAACGTTTATGGAAACACAACCTTTACAAGCTCACTCATCAGGGAACAGAGATCTGCCTGAAATGCTTTGGCCAAAGTTTTAAATAAAAAACCCACCGCCCCATACCCAATCAAGGCTTATACGAATTGAACCTATATTTTCCTACCTAAAAGGACTTCTGAACTAGAAGGCTAAGCTAGTAATACCTCATTCCCCATTAGAACATACAATTCCACAGCATCAGGCATCATTACAACCCTATTCCCATAAACCACTTGCTAAAAAGGAAAGGGGGGGGGGAGTGGGAAAAATAGGAGGCTGAGGGAAGTATTCAAAAAAAAGAGAAAGAAAGAAAAGACAAAGAAGAATCCTGTGTATGGAAATTCCAAATTCATTTTATTTTTATTTTTTTTAAAGTGCTGGGGAAGGAAGCACCAGGCAGACAGAGAGAAACAGACTTCAAAGACAAAACTGTAAAAACCACCTAATATAAGCACCTCATTTCCCTGAAAATAAAACATATTATTAATAATATATTACCAACTATTTGATTAAAACACAATTTCAGTACAGAGGACAACACTGTTGGGCAAGACAGACAGACAGCGCGCGCTGCGCTTCCTTTCAAAGCCGGTCAGGAAAGCCTGCCAGCAGCGCGAGCCACACAGCGCGGAGAGCGAGCTCTCAACCGGCTCAAGCTGTCAAACTAGAGAGGAGGGAGCATGCGCACTAAGCCGTCCTGGGGAAGGATTCTGCAGCAAGTCATCACGTGAACACAATTTTAAACGGAAGTACACTCTAGACAAGTCTCTATGGTAATTGAACCACCAGCGCGGAGAAAACATGACCCACATCTACTTTTCCAATCGTAAGTCCACATTTAAGCACGCAAATACCAGGATGCGATTTAGTAAGACCAACATGTATGTGGAGTTAAATTCATGCCGCATTTTTTAACAAACATGCGCGGGAATGTTCCAATGGATGTTTTAAAACTGCGTTAAGCACCCTCGGCACGCATATTTCCTCTCGTCTAAAAGCGCCCAGACACTTCTTCATAAAGATGAGAAGTTAGTTTATTGATTGATTACATAAGCAAGATAGTTGATACAGAGTGGTGACTAGAAATCAAAGGTAAATATAATGCATTTCTAATCTATACTGGTTGAGTTCCTAAATAAGAATCTTACCCTACAAAGGTCCATAAGAATCAGTGCATACACAGCCAGTTTGTTTGGTGATGTTGACTGGGCTTCAGTTCTAAAGGTTAGAAATCAGGTACTGGTCTCAGTGCATGTCTTGGCTCAGTCCTCCTGGCTGTGAGATGTTGAGTCAGTTCCCAATAGTCACTGTCCCCCTATGGGGTACAACTCCTTATATCCTTAGGGGAAACCCCTAGTATCTTCTCGAGGCTTCTAGAATTCCCTTTGTTCTCCTATATCAGCTTTCTGTGTCTCCTTGCACATAGGCAATGGCTGCCTGCATTTGCATTTAAATGTCTCTGTCTGTCAGTCTGGGTGAATCCACAATCTTTATCTCTTTCCATTTCCTGGAGTTTCATCAGTGTTACAGTACATGATGTGAGTTTTACAGGCCTCAATTGTAACATTACATACATGTTGAACCTTTTGCTTTACATATTTACTAGGCTTGTAGTCTACGTGTAGGCCAGTATCCCATGTGTGTGACCCTATGTTCCTTCGTGACAGTACCCTTTAACAGCAAGAAAGTTATTATTCCCAACCATGAGTGGTCAAATTACTTAATCCCTGCATATTTAAATCAGTCTTCCCACCCAAGTACAAATTGCAGGTTCAAAAATGTTCATGGTTTCATAAACTCTTTCCCCTCCCTATACGGCCAGCAAGGAATCTAAAATAATGGAGGGGTGCAGGTGCTGGTCTGATGTGTGAATGTGCAGATGCATCAGCGAGAGTGTGACACTGAACAGTCATAATTAGAGACAGGTCCCTAACCCTGAGGGGCTTACAGTCTAGAATTGACAAGAAAGGGGAGACAAGAGAGAGGGAACATAGGGAGATACACATACAGTGTTGTATTTATTAGCCTGGAAAATAAATATAGCAAGTCAAGTGCTTGCCTTGCCTTGTCCAATTTCTTGGGATCAATTTCAGCAGATTTCACTCGCTGATGCAGGGGATGCCCTTGGGGCGGTTAGATCCACCTTTTGTGAATTAGATCCATGCCCGTCCTGGCTAGTTAAGGCCTGCCAGGAGACACTGGGGCCGTTGCTGACTGGGGTGGTCAATGCCTCCCTTCAGGAGGCCAGGGTGCCAGGCTGCCTCAAGGAGGCAGTGGTTCGGCCTCTGCTCAAAAAGCCATCTTTGGACATTGACACCCTTGCCAGTTATCAGCCTGTCTCTAACCTTCCCTTTTTAGAGAAGGTTATTGAACGGGTAGTGGCTTGGCAGCTTCAGGAGCATCTGGACTGACTCAGTTTTCTGGATCCCTCGCAGTCCGGCTTTCATCTGGGCTATAGCACTGAGACTGTGTTGGTGGCTCTGGTCAACGACCTTCGCCGGGAGTTAGACCAGGTCCGTTCAACCCTGTTGATTTTGTTAGATCTATCAGCTGCTTTTGATACCGTTGACCATGAGTTGTTGGTGACGTGTCTGCAGGACCAAGCAGGGATTAGCGGGACTGTTCTTGAATGGTTCTGTTCGTTCCTCTCAGGGAGAACCCAGCAGGTGGTGCTTGGAGAACATTTTTTATCTCCCCGGGACCTCTCGTGTGGAGTCCCGCAGGGTTCTATTCTTTCCCCTCTCCTGTTCAACATGTATATGCAGCCGTTGGGCGAGATCGTCTGGAGTACTGGAGTTCGGTGCCATCAATATGCTGATGACACCCAACTCTATCTCTCCTTTTCATTGGACCCAGGCCCTGCAGTCTCGGTGCTTACACAATGTCTGGTGGCTGTGGAAGACTGGATGAGGGATAGTCGATTGAGGCTGAATCCTGACAAGACAGAGGTGATGTTACTGTGGAAGGCAATGGATGTGGCGTCCCCCATCATTGATGGGGTCCGCCCCCCGTTGGTACCTCAGGCCAAGAGTCTGGGAGTGCTCCGAAACTCGCAGCTCTGCCTAGCTGCCCAGGTTGGGGTTGTAGCGAGGAACGCTTTTTGCCAGTTACATCTAGTGCATCAGCTTCAGCCATATATCTCAGACTGTGATCTGGCCACTATCATTCATGCTTTCATTACCTTTGATTGAACTATTGTAATGTGCTCTATGTGAGGCTGTCCATGGTGTCAGTTTGGAGCCTACAGCTGGTGCAGAATGCGGTGGCCCATCTCCTTACGGGGACAGACCACCAGGAGCACATTACACCCATGCTCCATTCTCTGCACTGGCTGCCTATAGTCTTCTGGGCCCGATTCAAGGTGCTGGTTCTTACCTATAAGCCCTACACGGCTTGGACCCTACCTATCTGTTGGACCGCCTCACTCCACATGCCCTTGACCAGCCCCTGCGGTCATCCAGGAGCGCCCTTCTCAAGATCCCCCGAGCATTTAGGGGGGCTACTATGGAGAGGGCATTCTCAGTGGCCACTCCATAGCTGTGGAGTGGTGGAGACCCGGGTGGCCCCGGATCTTCCTTTGTTTTGGCGCCAATGTAAGACCTGGCTGCTCTGTCAGGCCTTTGGCAAGGGTGGATTGTTTAGGGGGATGGGGTGGAGTGTTTTAATTATGGGGAGGTGATGCTCCCCTTTTACTTATGGTTTTATCTTGTTGTTGTTTTATATTTATTTGTTTATTTATTTATTTAATTTTATTTTAGCACTTTTTTTACCCCGCCGATCCTGCCACAGGCAGCTCTGGGCAGCTTATAGTCAACAATAAAAACACTTAAAATTCTCAAAACAAGGAGGAATTAAAACATCCCTAACCACCTACCACCCTAACCCATTCTCCCCACCCTCCCCATCAAAAGCCAGGCGGAACAGCCA
The DNA here is from genome assembly GCA_003113815.1 of Sphenodon punctatus. Taxonomy (NCBI): domain Eukaryota; kingdom Metazoa; phylum Chordata; class Lepidosauria; order Sphenodontia; family Sphenodontidae; genus Sphenodon; species Sphenodon punctatus. The sequence goes on along the minus strand of QEPC01012864.1, from coordinate 1,054,085 downwards.
CGTTTTACAACAGCATCAAATAGAGGGAAGATCCGGGGCCAAACGGGCCTCCACTGGCAGGGAGTTCCACAGCCATGGAGAGCCACCGAGAAGGCCCTCTCCATCATGGTCCCCCAGCAGACTCGGTGGACCTTGAGGAGAGCACCCCCCTATGACTGCAGGGGCTGATCCAGGACCCGGGAGGTGAGGCGGTCCCACAAATAGGTCAGGCGAAGGTCGTTTAGGGCTTTATAAGCAAGCACCAACACCCTGAATTGGGCCCGGAAGACTATAGGCAGTCAGTGCAGAGACTGGAGAACCGGTGTAATATGTTCCCGGCAGCTCAATCCCACCAGGAGACGGGCCGCCGTGTTCTGCACCAGCTGCAGTCTCCAAACCGCCACCATGGGTAGCCCCACGTAGAGCGCGTTACAGTAGTCTAGCGTAGAGGTTATGAAAGTTTTTATTCTTGTAAGCCACCCCAGGCGGCCTATGGTAGGAGGGGTGGGGTACTAAATTTGATAAATAAAATAAACAAATAAATTAAATAAATGCTCCCATTGCAGAGCTGAACAACACAAAGAGGAATGTTAAAGTAAGAAGACATGGGTAAGAAATTTAGGATCAGTGGTGGCCCTTGCCTGAGGGCACCTGGGGCAGTGTCCTGCCCGCACTCTCCCCTCCATCCCCCCCCCCGGTGCTGCACTGACAGAACGATCAGCCGCTCACTAACTGAGCGCTCTGTCTCTGCCGGGCGGCTCTGACTACTGCAGTCAGAGCAGTGTAGCGCTCCGATGTCAATTTCAGCCGCCGGCAGAGACACAGCGCTCAGTCAGTGAGGGCTAGCCTCTGTCTGGGGCCGGGCTCTGACTCACTCCTTTCTGGGACTCCAGAGTCTGGAGTCCCAGAAGGGACAAACTTGAACTGAACGCAAGCCAGGCGGTTCAGCGTTCAATCTAAGTGGGAAATCAAATTTCCCACTCGTGGCAGCTTTGCATTGAGCCCTATGGGCATTCGGTGGAGGCGCTCAGCGGCGAGATGGGCTGCAGCGCGCATGCTTGAACCGTTGAGCATGCGCGCTGCACCCCATCTCGCCACCGAGCGCCTCCACTGAACCTTGAAGCCTCACCTGCCTGTACGGTGCCTGCCTGCCTCGCCTCCAGTCCGACTCCTGCAACGGTGAGTAAACGGGCTGGGGGCCTGGGATAGAAGGGGGGGGGGGGGGGGGGGGGGGGGGGGGGGGGGGGGGGGGGATGGAAGGGGGGGGACTGGGGTGGGTGTCCCCCCCAGTCCCGCACACCCTCCCCCCCCTTCCATCCCAGGCCCCCAGCCTGGGGAAATGATACACTGCGGAAGGGCTGTGTATGAATAAATGTGGGGGAGGAGGGGAGACTTATTTTAAGCTTGATGTGCATATAGACTGTTTTCTTCCATCTGATGTTAACCCTGGGAACTCCTTGCTCCTCAGTTATGCCAATGTTATGCCAGTGTTTGTTTTGGGTTTATAAATCATTTATTTTAAGCTTGATGTGCATGTAGACTGTGTTTTCTTCCATCCGATGTTAACCCTAGGAACTCCTTGCTGCTGGGTTATGCCAGTGTTTCCCTGTGTTTTGGGTTTATAAATTATTTATTTTAAGCTTGAGGTGGATGTAGACTGTGTTTTCTTCCATCTGATGTTAACCCTGGGAACTCCTTGCTGCTGGGTTATGCCATGCCACTGGCCTACCGTCCCCCTGGCTCCGCCCCTAGGCCCGCCGGACTTACTGTCCCAGTGCCCTTTCAACATCAAAACCCACCAGCCGCCCCTGTTTAGGATCGATTTCCAGTTCTGGGTAGGAAAATGAGTCTAGTGTTTAGCATTACAGACTTGGACTGGTATCAAGAAGAGCTCCTGTGTTGGAAGGCAGACTTGCAGGGTAACCTACCAGTGCTGTGCAAAACTACAGATTCTCACCAAATACAGGATCAGTGATCACACACAAGAGATGGGAATCAGGAAGCACAAAGCCCAGCAAGGTATGCAAGTGCAGCTAGTGGACCCAGAGGAGAGACTGAGAAAGAGAAATGCTTTCCACTCCAACACCCTAAATGCAAAGAAGCACTTTAAAGAGGCTTCCTCAAGTTATCATGGATCAGTATCATACTTGCCTCATCAAAAAGTGATGAGGAGAACCAGTGACCTATCCTGAAAGATAAATAGCATTCCTCTATGCTGGATCAGACAGACATAGACTGTGATGACTGATGGACACAAGGCAATCAAGCCTCAAACCTGAGGGTCTGACCCCCAACCCTGCTGAATTGTGCCTACCCCAGAGACCAAAAGGGATGAGGATGAGGCCTCCTCTGTTACTTTTACAACATCTTTCTAGCGCTTCTAGGTTCTCAAATGGGGGTGGAGGGTGGATCGTGGGCGGGCACAGAAGGACTCCCGGTGGCAAACACCTAGTTCTGTACTCTGCCTGAGCAAGGAGGAATCGCCAAAAAAATGGGGTGGCAAGAGGGGGAGAGAGAAGGGAAGCAATACGAGGATGGGAAGAGGGAGATCAAAACAGGGAGCAAGATGTATGTATGCGTCGGTGGTGTGGAAAGGGGCCTCAAGCATGGCCACCCTTATCACAGGCGGACTTTCCCCCGGGCTCCATTCTTTCCAAGGGCTCGCAGTGGCCTCTGTTTTCACCAAGGCAGTGTGGTGGGGCTCCAGTCCCTCCCAGAGGCACCCCAAACATGACCACTTTTAGGGCCCCACAGACGGTGCCCCAAATTGTGGAGGGGCCACTAGGGGGCCCACATTTCATCTTGCCCTGGGGCCTGCAAATTCTAAGGCCAGCTCTGGCCTCAAGTAGACAAAGTGGAAGGGGACAGGTGTGTGGTTCAAAGAAGTTTGAGAACCACTGTTCTAGCTCATCCTGTCATTAGAGCTTCATTGAAAGTGAATACTCTGGGAGGGAGAGCGAGGGTCCACTTTTGAGCAGAGTGCAAAGGGGCATACTGCTAGGTTCTCTGGAAGGAGAACAGGGTTGAGCCTGTAGTCACATACAAGACTTCTGGATTCTCTGGAAGGGGAATAGAGTCTATGTTTGAACAAGGGAACTGGAAGCCAGGACTCACGTGTTCTTTTCCAAGAGTGGGGTTTAGTGCTGGGGAGAGGGTGGGTGCTGAGAGGCAGCAAATTTCTGAGGGGTGAAGAGCCACTCTTACCTCTGCCGGTGCCTGTACTGCTTCGGGCTGAACCTGAACCTGACCCCACCCATGAAAAAACACTGGCTGAGATCCACTTTGGCCTTATCCACACGCATAAGCAGAGCTTCCGGAACCTTGCTGCTGCGGGTCGCGTTCCCGGGGCGAGCTTGACGAACGGATGGCGGCGGAAGCGTGTCGGCAACGGACCTGAGCGTCCTGCTGCTGCCCGGGAACAAGATGACGGCGAGTGGGGGTGGGCGACGGCGGAGGTTGTTGAGGCTGTTGATGCGGTTCGGATCGGTGCTGCTCACGCGTTTCCCTTTCTGGAACTGCCTCAGCGCCCTCATGCTCTACGGGGAGCGCGCCGACGCCCGCAGGTCCGGGGGGGACGAGTAGAGTGGGGTTGGGAGTAGGACGGCCGTGAGGAGGAAGGGACTGAATGGGGACGGGTGAGCGAGGCGTGGGGGCTATTTTTAAGAGGTTGTGAGTGGGGAATAAGCAGCCTAATTTGTGGGGCGGAGAGTGCTTGTGGGGGAGCTGAGGCGATTGCAGAGGAGCTGAGGAGAAAGATGAATCTGACTGGGGGGATGACAACAAAAATGGTTGGGATGGGGGAGAGAGGGAGGAGCGATAAGTTTGAATGGGGAGGGGAATGCAGGGATGGGGGTTAGAAGAGGCTTATTTATTTATTTAACTATTTTTATACCCCGCCCCCTCCTGCTGAAGATCAGCTCGGTTTGAGTGTGGGGTGAGGAAGCAAAGAGCAAGTGAGTGGCAGGGACTGGTGGGGAGGAGGGCAGGAGAGGGGTCTGGCTAGGGGAATGGGGATTCTAGATAGAATGTAGGGACCTTGCTGAATGGGGAATAAGTTGATTCTTTATAATAATTGCTCCCTGCCCCCCCCCCCCCATCTTGCATATGTCCCTTCCATCAAGTATAGTGCTGCCTTGTTATAACACAGTATTTGGAAGCCATACCTTCCACCACATTAGAACTGAATTTGTGTTATAACAAGGATGCCTAAATCTTGCGTCTTTGGCCGCACTGTACAGTTGCATTGTGAATTTAATTGAAAAAGAAAGCGTACTGTGTTTTTGATGGTGCACGTTGGGAACCATGCCTCCACACCATGTTCATCAAACTTGCACTGTAATGATGTGCCTCATAACAAAGTTACACTTTAACTTTATAGGTCTGTCTTGAGCCCACAAACTTCAGTCAAGCCCCCCCCCCCCTCCCAACCCTTCTTACCCTAACTTTGTTATTGAACATTAGTTAGGCTAGGTGCTCAATACGGAGGGATTCATGCCTTAGACACAGTGGAACCTTTTTTTAGGTCTGAATGTTGGTTGTGGGGAATTTGTAAATGCTAGGGATGCCATGCTATCTTTTGGAGGAGGAATGAAGGCAAAGAGTAAGTGAGTTGTATTGTGATGGCTTTTAGCAGTACCTGGAAGTGGAAGCCCAGTGGCTTCCTTGTTAGTGGGTGTGGGGTTACCTCTTCATGATGCAGGCATATTGAAATTATGGCTTGCGTTACCACATCCTGGCTTCTACCTGTCTTACATACCTTACTGTGGGAATGGGGAACCTCTGGCTCATGTCCCCTTCCCAATGCACTCATGGATTGGCCCAGGGATGGGTCCATAACCTGAGTCCTCCTCTTCCTTCCCCCATCCTGAGTTCCTGTGAGATGGGGAGGGACCTGTCCTCGGTTCCTATCCAGCCCACAGGAGGAAAGATCTTCCCTTCTGCCTTATTGGCTCTGACTAGCCCTGTCATCTAGCCCTGTGTTCCCTCTCTAGCTTTCAGTGCTTTGGAGGAAGGTGCAAGACCCTTGTACTATGCAGAGATGGAACAGTTTGCTTTTAGGAATGTTCCCAGATTTTTTGTTTGCTTTACCCTGTTTTGAGACTTAAATTGAATCCTGTGACTGAAGACAGCAACAAAGGTATCAGATTCCCTGACCCATGCTTTATTTGAAAGCTCTGCCAGAAGTTGTTTTTAGCCCTGAAATCTAAGGCTTTATAGCCCATGCTTCCAGATTCAAGGGATAACTTTGGATGTTAGATATTCTTGTCATCCTTATATCTGCTTGGTATTTTGTTTCATTTTGATCTCAGCTACGTCCAGTAGCAGTGAGTTCTGCAGGCTGTACGCACGCATTCTAGGAGGAGTATTTCTTGTTCTAGGGATAAAGATGGGCGTTTAGCCTCCAGGGCTGTCAGTTGGGTACCTTTTACATAGGGCTTGTTGTCTCAAGCACTTTTGTGGAGGTAAGTACCGCCTAACTCAATTTAACCCTTTGGGTTCCCAGAGGTGCACGACGGGGGTATGTGTGTAAAGTGAGAATAACAGGGAGGTACTTGTCTCTCCAAACAAGTGAGGAGGGAGGCTGCTACTTCAGGGATTTTGATTGTCTGAACTTGGAGAGAGGCAGTTACCTCCTTTCCCGAGTCCTCTGTTGTCCCTGCAGGCCGGAGGACATCTTTTTTTGTTTTTCTCTCACACGTGTCTGTCTCACTAACTGCTTTTTATTCCAGTTCCTTCTAAGTTCCCAAACAGGGAGGTGAGGGAAAGCTTAGAGTTATTTAACTCCTTGTTCCTCCTTACTTGTGACAGCAGAGGTGAAGAGAGTTAGCTACTCTGAAATAACAACCCTTCCTTGTGAGAACAAGCCCATCAACTCCTGTGAGAATTGGGTGCAGGGGAAGGTGTAAGGGGTTGGGCTGATAAAATCTCTAGTGCCTTGGGCTGACATGAGACTAGAAGAGTGTGTGTGCTTTGCCTTGCTCATTTCCTCAATCAAGCATGTAGTAGATTAAAGATTTTCTTTGCCTCCCTGCCCAGGAAACCTGACATCCCCATCCCGTATCTGTACTTTGACATGGGAGCAGCAGTGCTGTGTGCCAGCTTCATGTCTTTTGGGGTGAAGCGCAGGTGGTTTGCCTTGGGAGCTGCTCTCCAGCTTGCTATCAGCACCTATGCAGCGTACATTGGAGGGTATGTCCACTACGGAGACTGGTTGAAGGTGAGAGACTACACCAAATTTCCCTGCTGTCTGCTAGGCTTGAAGAGCTACCATCTGTCAGTAACCTAGCCCAGTTTGGTGGTAGCTGTCCATACCGTGATGTGAAATGGGTTGTGGTCTTAGTCCCAAGTGAAACCAGAATTGTAACTTGCTTGCTGGATAAGCAGTGAACCAAAGAAATGACTAAGCCCATGGTCCCCAGCCTGCAGCTCACTAGCAACATGTGGCTCATGGCATCCTTTTGTGTTGCTTATGACAGCTTGATAAATGCAAAATATTGAGAGGGCGGGGCAGTGCATGTTTGTGTAAGATACAAAAGAGAGACTCCAACTACAAGTCTTGAAACCAGTAAAGAAAAGGTTAATATGCACCCTGTGCTCCCAACCTTCCTATCGGAGGGAGGTGTGGTGACTGGGAGAATCTCCAAGTTGTGCTGCTGCTGCAGGAAAAACTTAGTGTGTTTAACCATCTAGGTAGGATAGGGTTTCTTAAAGAGACAAAAAAATAAATTAATTAATTTCTTAATTTTTGCTTTCTGTTTACTTACATCCTTAGAACATGAATGACATAACTTTTGTGGTTTGTCATAAATCTTGAACTTAGAAAGTGGCTTTTCTAAGAAAGGTTGGACCACCATCCTGTCTCCGACAGTTACTGGCACTGGTTGCTTAGGCGGGAAGCCACAGGGCAATTAAAGAGTTATCCATCCCTGTCATATTGCTCCCACCTTCCAGCAGTCAGAAGCTTAGGGACACCCTGAGCATGAGGTTACATCCTCTGATTTTCGTGGCTAATAATTGCTGCTGGAGCTGCTGCTGAGAGCCATTGCGAGCTGCCCTCATAGACTAGAGATGCAGCCACCACCATCCCCTATTCGATCGGCTCGCCCCCGGAGATTGATGGAACCGGATCAGTTCCGAACTGCTCTGGGGGAATTGCCTTCTGATCTCGACAGCCGTTCGGTCGAGGACCTTGTTCTGGCTTGGAACATCTTGCTGGTGGAGACCATCGACCGGGCGACTCAGAGGCGTCCACTCCCCCAGCTCAGGTTACCTTGGTTTACCGAGGGGCTACAGTGCTTGAAGCAGGAAGGGCAACGGTTAGAGTGATGATGGCGCTGTTCTCAGGCTTAAGCTGGCAGGTTGCGGCATAGAGCTAGTTTACGAGCCTATGACGTAGCCGTGAGGGCAGCAAAGAATTCATAGCAGCAGCAAAGTCTTGTCCAGCGGAGCTGTTCCTGGTGGTGAGGGGGCTGGTCAGTCCAGCCTCCCTCCACCTGGACGTGGAATCTTCCAAGGCCCGCTGTGACATGTTTGTCAACTACTATGCGGATAAGAGCGCTCGGATTCACCACAACTTTGGTGCTGTAGTTTCTGCAGAAGGAGGAGAGTCAGAGAGTGCGGAAGCCCTGTCTGGTCTTGTTTCATGGGATCTGTTTCAGGAGATGCTGCCAGTGGGGGCTGTGGATGTTCTGGGGGCGGTTAGGGCCACCTGTTGTGAATTGGATCCGTGCCTGTTCTGGTTGGTCAAGGCCTGCTGGGAGACGTTAGGGCCATTGCCGGTGGGGGTGATCAACGCCTTCCTTCAGGAGGGCAGTGCTGGATTGTTTGAAGGAGGCGGTGGTCTGACCTCTGCTCAAGAAACTATCACTTGACGCTGGTTCGCTCACCAGTTATCGGCCAGTCTCTAACCTTCCCTTTTTAGGGAAGGTTATTGAACAGGTGGTGGCTCAGCAGCTCCAGGAGCATCTAGATAAACTCAGCTTTCTAGATCCTTCCCAGTCTGGCTTTTGATCAGGGTATGGCACTGAGACCATGCTTGTGGCCTTGGTCGATGGCCGGGAGATGGACCAGGGACGTTCGACCTTACTGGTCCTATTAGATTTCTCGGTAGCTTTTGACATGGTTGATCATGAGCTGTTCGTGACTCGCGTGCAGGACCGGGCAGGATTGGGTGGGATGGTTCTACAATGGTTCTGTTCCTACCTAGCTGGTAGGACTCAACAGGTGGTGCTGGGGGATAAGTCATCTTCCCCCCATGACCTCTCGCGTATTCTGTCCCCGCTCTTGTTCAATGTGTACATGCAGCCATTAGGCGAGGTCGTGAGGCAGTTCGGAGTGAGTTGTCATCAATATGCTGACGACACTCAGCTGTACCTCTCATTTTTATTGGACCCAGGCTCGGCAGTCTCTGTGCTTTTGCAGTGTTTGACGGGTGTAGGGGACTGGATGAGGCAGAGCCGAGTGAAGCTGAATCCTAAAAAGATGGCGGTGATGTTGGTGGGGAGAGCGACAGGTGTGACTCTCCCCTTCATTGACGGGATTTGTCCCCCGCTGGTCTCCCAGGTGCGGAGTCTAGGGGTGCTCCTGGATTCCCAGCTCCACTTGGATATCCAGGTGGAGATGGTGATGCAAGGGACTTTCCGCCAGTTACATTTGGTTCGGCAGCTTCGGCCTTATGTCTTAGACTCCGACCTGGCCACCATCGTTCATGCTTTTGTTACCTCGAGACTGGACTACTGCAACGCACCGTACGTGGGGCTACCCTTGGTGACGGTCCGGAGGCTGCAGCTGGTGCAGAATGCAGCGGCCCAGCTCCTTATGGGGTTGGGTCGCCAGGAGCATGTTACATCAGTGCTCCATTCTCTGCACTGGCTGCCTTTCTTCTTCCGGACCCGATTCAACATGTTGGTTCTCACCTTTAAAGCCTTACATGGTCTCGGCCCAACCTCTCTGTGGGACTGCCTCACTCCCTGGGTCCTGGTTTGCTGGGGGCACCTTCTTGGAGGTCCCCTGAGTAAATCGGGTGGCCGCTATGGAGAGGGCATTCTCAGTGGTCGCACCTTGGCTGTGGAACTCCCTCCCGGAGGAGGCTCGCCTGGCCCCAGACCTGCTGACTTTTCGTCAGGCTTGTAAAACCTGGCTGTTCCGCCAGGCATTTGGTGGAGGGGATGGGTGAGGGAGGGATGGGATTGGGGGTGGGATGATGGGTGGGATTTTATATTATGTTATATTTTAATATTATTATTATTATTATTTTGTGTTTTTTTGTTGTAAGCTGCCCCGAGCTGCCTGTGGTAGGAGAGGGCGGGGTATAAGAATTTTAAATAAACAAATAAATAAATTCTGCCATATGCAAATACTGGCAAGGTGCTGGGTGTGCATCTTTGTGATGATAACAGTATCACTGTTGCACTTTCTAGGGCTGGGAGGGCAGGAAGAGCAACTAATAGGGTGTTGGCATCTGAGTTTAACACAGCCAGGTGATGGCATCAACTTGGCTCAATTTAAATAGAATCCAATTAGATATGAGTCAGGATGTGGAGATTTATGGGGCAGGACAGATGCATGGTCCATTGTTAATGCTGACTAATTTATTGCAACCAAATCAGTGAATTAAGCTGAACATCCATGCCCTGGAGCATGAATATAAGGTCATTTATCCTGCCTGGTGTCCCTGCAGCTGCTGCTCTGATGGATAGAAATGCCTCTCCCTATTTTCCTCAGGGACACTTCAGGTTGGTTGTTTCCCAGTCATTAACAAGCACAGCTCTTGTGGTTCCCCTGCAGGTCAGGATGTACTCGCGCACAATTGCCATCATTGGCGGGTTTCTAATTTTGGCAAGCGGTGCCGGTGAGATCTATCGCCAGAAGCCACGGAGCAGGTCGCTGCAGTCCACTGGCCAGGTCTTCGTTGGCATCTACCTCATCTGTGTGGTATGTACACCCAGGGTTCCTGGTTCCAAGGCTGGCTTAACTTAGAAATGTTCCTGCTAAGGGCTTTCGTCCACAGAGATATTGTTGTTGGCCAGTGGGCGTTAAAATGACTAATTGCCAGTGCTTAGTGAATTCTGCGTGGCTGCGATCAGCCATTTTTGCAGCCATTTTTGCAGAATTTTGCATTTGGTCAAATTGTTGCAAACATTGCCCCTGGCAACTCAGAACTGCAGCCTGAGTGGGGAAGCACTGTGAGCTAGCCAGTGGGATGCCAGCACTGCGAGCTAGCTAGCTAGTAGGTTCTGGCACTTTTAGCTGTGGGTATATATTCCGGGATCATGAACCCTGTGCTACAGCTGCTGAAGAGGAGCAGCCCATGATCACTTAGTGGGGAGAAGAGCACCCCCCTCCTGCTTACAGATCAGTGTGATATTTTGTGAGGTTTTTTAAACATACAAGATGTTCAAAATTGATATAGTGGCATGCTGGGAAATTCATTTGCATTCCAAAGGCTGGGTTAATTTGCATAATTTATTCTGGATACAGAATATGGATCTTCTGCTTGCAGAAAATAGTTGCAGAATTTGGGGGGCAGGGGACATTGCAGAATACATGAGGCCCTGCTAATATGAAACAAAGATTTAATGCTTTGTTGAGACTGAAAGTGGAAGTGGCTCGATTGTGTTATAGTGGGGAAAAGGCTGAATTAAGCACATCTGCTTCTTAACCCATTAAAGCAACAGGGTGCATGTCAGCAGCCCTTTCTCTGCCCAACTCTGATGGCCACTAAGTGGCTCCTGTGTCTGAAAGGACTAGTTTCATGTAGAACTTGATGGCTGCTGGGCAGCCTTGTCCTGCTTTCTTTCCCAGAGAGTTTGGTTGGTCCCAGTCACGTGCTGCAACAAGGAGTCTTCAGGTTATGTGCTCTTTTATGTCAGATGCACTTGTATTGTCTCACCCCTGTACCTAGTGCAGAGGATTCTGGGGAGAATTCTGGAAGCAAAAGGCACCAGGGAGCTGGGCAGAAACAGAGCACTCTTTGAGAGCAGATTGGGTGGGGATGCTTTGCTCCAGAAAACAGTAGCAAGCTACCACATCCACCTAACTGGCACTTTCAGACATGCGCCCTCCCCCCCCCCCCCCCGGGTTCATATTTGGACTGCGGGGGGGGGGGGGGCGGAATGTGCAGCCCGAATACGCGCAGGGATCTGCCGGTCTGAAATGCCCCCCCGCACGGCTTTGCTGAGCAGGAAATCGAGCTCTGCATCCCTGTGTGTCTCTGCTGGCAAAGCCGCGTGGTGTGGGGGGCGGGCTTTAAGACCGGCCAATCCCTGCGCATATTCGGGCTGCGCATTCCCCCCCGCAGCCCAAATATGTGCAGGGGGGCCATGTCTGAAAGTGGCCACTGACAAAGCTGGGGTGCTTCTTCCTGAAGTCCTGTGTTAGCATATTGAGATCACTGGGCGGGGACAAAAAATAATCCCCAGGAGAGCCCAGCTTAGGCCAGAATTTGGGACTGAGCCTTGTCTGCATTGTGACTGACCTGAGCCTAATGTGACTGGATTGCCCCACTTTCTGTGCAAGCTTGTGATGTTACAACAGGGGTGGGACTAAGGTGCTCCCTTCCCCTTTTCTGGCACAGTCTCAACAGCTATAGAATAGTAGTGCTCTGATAGTGGTGGGGCAATGGCACTTCTTGCCCCTTTACTGGATGGCTATGTTCAGTATAGGATGTTGTGATGTCAAAATATTCTGATGGGGGCAGGACAAAGGCAGTCTCCTCTCCTTTCTGGCATGGCCATGCCCACTATAGAATGTTGTGATGTCACAGTGTTCTGGTCGGGGCTAAGGCGGTCCCTGCCCCTTTCCAACATAGCCGTGCCCATTATGGAGCATTTTGACTTCACAATGCTCTAATGACGGCGGGGCTAAGGCACTCCCTGCCTTTTTCCGGTGTGGCCATGCCCACTATGGAATGCTGTGACTTCATGATGATCTGTAGCAGGTGTGGCCTCCTCCTGCAGCAGGGGAGCTTAGCCTGAGCTGCATGGACATGAGCAGAGAATATGCTCAAACCGAAAATTTGGCCACAAGTCTTTGATGTCCGGCAGTGGGGCGTGTGGCCTCTTGCTGCTGGGGCAGTGGAATAGGTCTCTGGCCAAGGAGGGGGCCAGAGTCCCAGGCTCCCTGCTCTTACTAGGCAACCAAAATAGCCAGTTCTCTCTCCCTGCTGCATTCTCCAGGCCTACTCCCTCCAGCACAGCAAAGAGGACCGCCTGGCCTACCTGAACCATATATTGGGAGGGGAGATCACCCTGCAGCTGCTCTTCATCCTCTACGGAGTGCTGGCCCTTTCCTTCCTCTCCGGCTATTACATCAGTACAGCGGCCCAGATCCTCTCCGTGCTCCTGCCTCTGGTTGTCTTGCTGATCGATGGCAATGTCGGCTACTGGCACAGCTCCCGGCGTGTCGAGTTCTGGAACCAAATGAAGCTGATCGGGCAGAATGTGGGTATTTTCGGGGCTGTCATTGTTTTGGCCACAGACGGCTGAGACCAGACTCCTGAGGGGTGGGATAGGATAGGGCTGGGAGTCTGTCATTCAGAAAGGGATTAGGATCTTTTTTTTAAAAAGTCATAATTTATTTATTCATTTTTATTACATTAATTACTAGATTATTTTTTTCTGTAAGCAGCTATGGGACTCGTTGGTTTGCCTGCTCTGCTTTTGTTATGACCTCTCTGGCATTTTTATCAGCGTTAAGTACAACTCAATAGAACTCCCTGTAGCAGGAAAGAGAAGACTCCCCTGTCCACAGATGGACCAACCAGATAGGAGTGATGCAATAGAGCTGCTATACTGGTCAGAACAATGGTCCACTAGCCCAGCATCCTGTCTCTGACAGTGGTTCAAATTCAGTTGCTTCAGAGAAATTCACAAGAAGTCATAATGGAGTTATCCTGCTATTCACTCCCAGCCCCCAACAGTCAGAGGTCTCATCCCCTGATCAACTTGACTAATAGCTTAAGCAATGCTGCTTCTCCAAAACAGAATTGGACCCCTGAAGCTAATGCCCCCAAGTGGAGCCAGATGCATGGCTGTTTGGAATGAAACATGTGGAGCCTTCCATACCTGTGATCCGCAAACCACTTACCCTAGAGTAGTTTTAATAGGACTACTCTAGAGATTGTGTCCCAAGTCTTTGGTGACTCTGCACCTTTGATGTGTGTGGGTGCCAGCAAGCATGTTGAGATTCTGGATTGTTTGCAGGGAGCTTTTCACTTCTTAGGGTGCTGGGAGTAATCACAGACTTGGCTACAATGGCTGGTTCTTAGTGTCGGTAATGTTTTCTTTTTCTTTTTAAAAAAAATTATAATAATCATGTATGTTGGTTTTGACATGGATGTAATTGAATCCTGGTAAATGGATAGGTCTGACTTCAGTACTGCAGTCAAGAAGGGGACAGCTTTGAATGGACATAAACGGCTATTGTTCTCGTGAGGTGGAAGGAAGCAACTGGGCAAATAAGCAGTGCTTTTGCTCTGTGACTCTCCCAGCACAGCCTGGCCTTGCAGGGAAAGGTGACAAGCCTGGAGGCAGTTTGGAAATCAGAAAAGCCTGTCTGCCAATGCCTAGGCTAAGAGCAAGAACGGTTACAGAGCTGCGTCCCGTTGGTCCTCCATGTAAATCCAGAGAACGGCAGTCATTGGATTGAAGAGGACAAGGCCAGATTTGGAATCTTTTCTTTTTATATTTTCTCATGAGGACTGTATACCTTAATTATCCCCTACAGGCCTTGATAATGCAGAGCTTTGCTGGGTAGCCAGCTCTCCTTGCTGAGACATTACTGGACTGCCTCCTAGGCATGCCTCAGCTTGGTTTGTGTAAGCTTCTGACCCCCCTCCCTGTCCAGGACAACTTTTCATGCAGATCTATAACATTTGTCCATGAACTACAGCCCTGTAAACCAAACTGGTCCCATCAGGTTTGGTTTGGGAATCTTCCTAGCCCATGCTTCTCAGACTGGGCCAGGTTCCCTGTGGATGGGAACCCCTGCCCCCACAGAGCACCATGATCTCGTGGAATTTGGTGGAGCCATGTTGGAAAAGGGGTGGAGGAATGCCTTAACCCCATCCAGTTCTTGATGTGCCTGTACGTCTGCATGCGATGTCATGCTGCTCTGTAGGGACAGGATCACCTCTGTTATATCAGGTCTGGGCTTGGAAGAGCCTTTGCTGGGTTGGGACTGTGTCTAGGTTGGTTCTGACTCAGTCAGGCTTGGACTGAAAAATGCAGTCCTAGCAAGGCTTGACCATGAATGTCATGCATGGCTCTCGCTTCTAATGGCGTTAGTTCCAGCCTCGCTCGCTGTCTCATCTTCCCTAGTTTTCCAATTGCTTTCTGCAGCATTAAATGAGAGAAACTTTTTCAGTCTACCCCCTTGTGCTGACTGGCTTTATTTTGTAACAACATACATGTATGAAAACCAAATGCCTTAATCAGGGGAAAGCAGAGAGAAGAGGCAACAGCTACTTTTCTGCTTCTGGACTAGCCCTGGGGAATGGGGGGAAGAGTGTTGGGAGGAGACCCCCCCCCCCCCCCCAACTCACCTTCAATTCCCTGAGGCAAGTAGCCTCCATCCTCACTTGAATTTAGGGCTGCTTCAGTAGCCACCACAAAATCCCCCAGCAGCAGGAGTGGGGAATACCTCCAGAATGGCAGGAGACTGGTTGGGAGACAAGGGCAAGCAGAGACCACCAGGGTTAGATGTAAGGGCGTCTAACTCTGCTCCAACACGTATATCTATAGCTTGACTTCTCTGCCAAAGCTTGCATAATAAAAGCTTAATTAGGAGTCTGCGGAATAGGCAAATGTGTAATTGGTGGCAAGAGTGACTCCAAGTTCTTGCTGAGGACCCTTTTTGGAGATGCACGATCCTTCCCTTTGTGTTCCACTGAGCTGCCCAGCCACTGCTTTTATTTCACACTTGGAGCAATGGGATTCCAGTTTACAGAAAGATTCAGGAATGGTTTTCGCATGGTTCACAAGTTCATAGGAATCACGGAGATCTGACAGCCCAAACCAGAAGAAAATCCAGTGCTGGTGGGTAAAGCTTCCATCGCTGTGCTTGAAATACCTAGGGAGGGAATGGAACGAGGGTTTTGGTCCTTAGCAGTGGTGGGCACCTTGGAGCATTAGTAACAATAACTGTTTTCTGGAGACTCTTCCTATTTGATGTGCTTCTTATGCTGGAGCCTATAAATATGGAATATCAATTTTCCTGAGTGATATTAGAGCAGGGGTGGGGAGCCTTTTCCCTCCTTCAGCTACTTTGAAAATTAGTACAAGCTCCGTGGGCTGGCTAGGAGGTGAGAGTGCCTAAGGGGGGCCGAGGATGGGAGAGGGAAGGGATTATGGATCTACGTCCTAGATCCATCCTCTGTCTTTGAGGCATTACCCTTCCCCCGAACGTTCAGTGTTCAAGGGTAATTTATTCATTTATTTAGTCATATTTCTATGCTGCCCTTCCCGCAAAGGCTCAAGGCGGCTTACAATAATAAAAACCGAATAAAAAAGCCATTAAAATCAATATTTAAAACTCTGATACCCAACCCACCCCTACACCTCCCACCCAATCCCATCCTACCCTATTGCTGCCTACCAAATAAAAAGGTCAGTATTGCTCCTGGACCGAGCTGTCTATACGCACTGACTGGACTTCCTCTGTTCAAATTCTTCCCTTGACCCTTTCCGTTTGTCTGAGACTGACCTTGCCAAAATAACTGATGACCGTAGCCAAGTGCAAGGGCCTCTACTCTTTTCTTGTCCTCCTCGATCTTTCTGCTGCCTTTGACACTATCGATCATGGCCTCCTGGATTCGCTATTCTCTCTTGGTTTCCGGGACACTGTTCTTGACTGGTTCTCTCTGTATCTCTTGAACTGCTCCTTCAGTGTTTCTCTTGCTGGAACCTCTTCTATGTTGCTTCCCCTCTCTGTGGGAGTTCCCCAAGGCTCTGTCTTGGGCCCTCTTCACACTCTTTCTCTGGGTGAACTAATTGAAACCCATGGCTTCCAGTATCACCTGTATGCTGATGACACGGAACTCTGTCTCTCCACTCACACGCTCTCCCCCTCCACCCAAACTCGTATTGCTAACAGTCTTGCTGACATCTCTGTCTGGATGTCTCGTCACCAACTCAAGCTTAATATGGCCAAGACTGAACTCTCATCCTTCCCCCAAAACGATCCCCTCCTACTTCCCTCTCAGTTTCCATTGAGGGAGTCACCATCCAGCTGGTCCCTCAGGCCCGCAGCCTGGGATTCATCTTCTACTCATTCTCCTTTAAGCCTCAGATTCAGGCTGTTGCTAAATCCTGTCGCTTTGCTCTGTACAATATTGCTAAAATCTGGTCTTGCCTTACTGTTGCTGCTGCAAAAACCCTAGTCCATGCTCTAGTCATCTCTCGCCTTGACTACTGCAGCTTCCTCCTTACTGGCCTCCCTTGTTCTGATCTGCCCTTTTCCCCCCCCCCCCAATCTCTCAATTCAATGCTCCACAGCCAAAATCATCCATATTGCCCATTGCTTTGACTATGTTCAGCCCCTCTCTGCCCTGCCCTGCCCTGGCTCCCTCTACGGGAACACATTCAGCACAAGCTCCTGGTCTTCACCTTCAAGGCTCTTCATGGCCTTGCTCCCCCATATCTCTGTGCTCTTGTATCCTGCCGTGCTCCTGCCCAGGAGCTTCGCTCCTCTTCTGCCCCCACCGTCGCCTGCTCACGAACCCCTTATCCTCTTCTGCCCTTGCACCTATGACTTCTCAGCTTGCTGCCCCTTCTCCCTTGCTGCCCCTCATGCCTGGAACTCTCTCCCTGGATACATTTGCTCCACTCCCTCCCAACTTTCAAATCTCTCCTGAAAACCCACCTCTGCCATCAGGCCTTCCCTAGCTTGTCATGAGTGATACTGCATCTTTCCCCTCTCACTCAGAACCTAATTCCCTGTAACTAAGTGAAGCACGTGAGCCTGCAACTTCTCAACCTCATGAACATACTCTTGTCTTTCCTGATGTTTACCTCTCCCTCGTATCCCCCTCCCTTGTGTCTCAGGTTGTAAGCCCCTTAGGGGTAGGGACCTGTCTCTGACTGGATTGTACAGTGCCAGATACATTGCTTCCACGATATAAACCAATAAATAATAATAAGATGATGATGAGCAGAGCAGGCTCAGGTTTAGGTGGACTGCCAACGTCCTGGATCCCCAGGCTGTATCCAGGAATTGGAAAGGGGGCAAATAAAAACCAGCCATGGGTTGGACTTGGCCCACAGGCCGGAGGTTCCCCACCTCTAGTGTATGGGTAGCAGAGTGGCTTAGGAAGAGCAGGGGAAGGACAAGGGACATCAGCAGAGCTATAGGGGCGGGGGGAGGGCAAGACTGGAATAGAGGGGTGGATTCTAGACTCGACCTTGAGAGTGTCCAAGCTTGAGCCTAGGGTCCATTTCTGACTGTGTTGCCAGTCCTTGGAAAATGGCTGTCCTGCATCTCCCACATTTATTCCCGCTGTAGGTGGCTGTGCTCCCTTATGCTCTACCTACCATGGGTTGATGGGGTTGGTGATAAAAGACCTCCAGAAGAGGGTCCCAAAGTCCTGCTGCAGGTGCTCCCACAGCCTCTGCCCAGTTACTTGACTCTTCTTGCCAGCACTGACCACAAGCTTGTCCAGGTATGGTGTTCCCCCCAGCACTGGCTCTTGGGTGATGATCGCTGCTGCACTGTAGCTGTGGAACAAAGGTCAATCCTCATGAGTGGAAGAGATCAAATGGTGGTGAGAAGGTACATTTTGCATCTGTTCTCTCCTGAGCATAGGAAGATAAGGGGCAGGATCCCATATAGTAGTGTTCCTCAGTAGGTAGCCTGAGGACCAAATTCAACCCATGCAGTCTGTTTCTGTGGCCTGGCTCCTTGCTGCCTCAGCTGCTAGAGCTGAAATTTGGGCTTGGCCCCACCTACTCTTGCTTCCTCTCAGAGTGTGTCTGTGTAACAGACTAAGGCTACTTGCCCATGAGACGGGAAGGGCCAGCCCTGTAATCTGCAAGAGAAATTGTGCCAGAAACAGGCTAAAATCCTGTGCGCATGAGCAGATCTTCCTGTGATTCCCCTGGCACGATTTCAGCTCACACTAGTGCATCCCCCCTCCCATCGTGTGTACAAGTGTCCTGATAAAATGAGCATGTATATGTACACCTGGGACTTCCATACTAACCATTGGGCTATCTTTTCTTGCTGGCAGTCCCACTATTCAGACATGTTAATGTTGAGGGTGATGATTATTCCAGCAATGTACCTGACACTGAACAGTTATAATTAGAAACTGGCCTCTACCCCAAGGGGCTTAACTAGGATGGACAAGGGAGGGAGACAAGACAGAAGGGAACATAGGGAGAGAAAGGGATATGTTCATGAAGTTGAGGAGTCACAGGTGCAAGGGCAGAAGAGGATAAGACGGTATAGGGAGAAGCATCAGTGAGCAATCTGGCAGAGCTAGAAAAAGCCTGATGGGAAAGGCAGGAATTTGAAGATTGGGAGGGATCAGAGCATGTGTGTTCAGGGAGGGAGTTCAAGATGTAGGGTGATGAAGGGGTGAAGACAATTTAGGGAGCAGGAGACTTCATTGAAACTTTTTTTTTTTTTAAAAAAGGATGGATTTGAAGGGAGCGAGTAGAGCATACGTGTGTCGGGCGGGAGTTTGAGCCATAGGGAGCACTGCAGTATGGGAGAAGGGTCAAAGACGGTTTAGGAAGTGGGGGGCTCTGGGATGAGTTAGGGTTGCGGCAGAGGAAAAGTGAAATTCCTGGGTGGGGACTTAGCAGGAAATATAGCTTAGAATGTACTTTAGTTGGGATTCCACCTATTGTATAAAGTGAGACCAGCTTTGAGGACAGGGAATATTTAGATGTTTTTTCCCCACAGTAAAACCAGTGGATGGCTCTGTATAGTAACCCATGATGTCTGAATGCTTCTTGTGTGTGGTAAATCTTGTACCGATTCTTGGATACTTACCACCTGGCTGAAGCATTAAAATGTCACCAATAACTGTATGGTGCTTGCTGATAGGGAAATTGGGAGGACTGGAAGCACTCTATATCTTTTGCTTTAGGCTTGTGGGGGCTCCTCCAACTTGGAGCAGCACCCTCATTCTTGCATGGATTACTACTAATCATTTCTATAGCACTACTAGGCATACACACCACTTTACAGTCACAGATTTTGGAGACCGGTCCCTGCCCAGCGGGCTTACAATCTAAGATGGACACGGGTGAGGGGAACACAGGGAAAGACAGACATATATATTCCCATTTTATAGATTGGAAACTGAGGCTGAGAGGTTGTAACTTGCCCAAGGCCACCCAGTGAGTTCATTGGCTAGGGTGAATTTGAGCACCTTATCCATTACATCATACTGCTTCTCAGCATTCATTGTGGGTGCCCATCTGGCCTTACTGGAAGGAGCATGCTTCCTCTCTCCTTTGTGGAGGAGACACCCCACAATCCCCACCAGGAACCTAGCTAGGCTGTAATGGGACTCTCTCCCCTCCTTCCAGTGGCAGAGAATACAGCTGCACCCAGGAAGCATGGGCCCTAGTGCAGCCGCACCACCTGTTCTTATTATAGCTACGTCCTTGACCCTCATCCAGCAAGGCTGGTGAGGTGAATGCTGGTAAAATGCCCAACACAAGTGCCCCCATGCTACAACAAGCCACCTTGATTGGGGGAGGGGAACACATTGGGGTGTATGGCTTCTTCCCCCACCCCTCTCTAGTTCCCCCCTTTAATTTCTTATGCTTCTGGTTGCCCAGGATGGACACCCATTGAGGGTGCCCTGCTACCACAGGGTGAATAGAGACTTCCCCTCATTTCAGAGCACACCCCACCACCTCTCTGTCTGGGGTTCCCCTCCCCTCTGGTCAAGAAGCCCACACTTACCCCTCTGTGAAGTAGATGGAGTGAAGCCTGGGACAAAGGGAAACCAGGTAGTCAGCTCTCAGGGCCTTCCCAAAGGATGTGTTGATGAGGGAGATGAGCTGGTCCCAGTCAAGGCTGTCCAGGCTCCCAGCCCGGAGGATGCGCTCGGCAGTCTTGAACAGGGTGCCCAAGCCTAGAGCAAGAAGGAGGGGACTTAGTCATTGAGGCCACATTCTGACGAACAGCTAATTCAATGTATTTGCACCTTATGCCCCCTGGGGGTAGGGACCTGTCTGTAGCTATTGATTGTACAGTATCAGGTACACTGCTTGTGCTATATAAATAAATAATAATCATAATGATGATATAATTAGAACATAAAAACCTATCCCCACCCTGTGTCCACTGAGGGTGGTCATCATGTCCAAATTAGGCTCCAGGCATCCACAGAATACATGGGTCTTTCAGGCCCATTCCTCTTCAGAGAAGAGGCCAGGTTCTGTAGCCAGCTTCAGTGTTGCCCCCAACCAGCAGAAGAGGATTGGGACAGAAAGACCAAGGCAAAGTGTGGGTGCAATGTCTTTACTGCTTTTATGACAAACCAGGTCAGGTGACATCCTTATTATTCCTGAAGAGACAGTTCGGTAGTATTCTTTCAAAGTCACTTTGTGGAATCAGCAAATGAGAGAAGCCATTATTTCAGTGGGGACTGATGAATAGTGGATATGTAAGAATGAATGGCATTGCCATATCAGATAAATAGGGGGGTGGGGAGAGGACGACAGCTCCATGCCAAGGCATGGTGAACACTTTGGGAAAACAGACGACAAAACTACAACCATGGATGTACCCCCATAAACACATTTCATAACACCGTCCACACAAGGAAATACTCCCACTGACCAACTGCCCCACTCTTGTCTGCGTGTACACATTCCACATCCTGTACACAAACGAGGATAATTAGCAAACACAATGTGAGACTTAGAACGCCTTCACTGCTTACATGGCACAGAGGTTAAGGCGGGAGTCTTTACCTATAATTTCTGTGCTTTTTGGAGCATGAGTGACTTTGTACCCCCCTTCTGTTTTTAAATTGACAGGTTTTTATGTTCTAATTTCACTGGTTTGTGATGGGTAATGCAATGTGAAAAATTCCTCCTGCTACCACAGTACAGTGGTGAGTACTGTCACCATTATGCAGCAAAACAACGCTGTCTGTAGCTACTAATACTCGGGCCTCATATTCTCTTGCAATATCATAGAACAGCAAACTTTTGCTTCAGTTTAGTTTTTCCACTCAAGAGTATCTCTAAGAAGGTGAAGTCCTGCCACTTGAAGGAGCCAGTTATAGAAAGAAAATACTAAGTGATTTTACAATGCAATTGAAACTGAGTGCACACCCTTTGCTGGGACATACTAAAATGCTTGCTGATTTATGAGCTTATGCTAACATTGAAAAACCAAGGCTTTAAATTCAGAGTTAAGGTGAGTTAACCACAACTCACAATTTTAATTATACTCCCAACTAATAATCTCTTCCCATCACAAATCCTATACTCCTAAAACAGTAATTCATTTCACATCTTTCATTAACCATCGTTTATACATCTCAAGATCACTACATTTTCCCTTCAGCAACATCAAACATATTAAATAACTCCCACCCCTTCAGAAATTCTACTACTGAACAAATTTCTTCTCATTCAAATGCCTTAATGAGTTAATTAATTAATACATCAGACCATATATTTTTCTTTCATAAAGAAATAGAAAATCTCTATAAAAAAATTAACTCGTTAAGGCATTTGAATGAAGAAATTTGTCACACTGTCTCACATGCACACTCGCCTGACACACCCACACTCAAACTCATACACACCCACACGAAAACACACACTGACCTCTCACACGTGCACACACACGCTCTCACCTGTCAGACACATGCACAAACTCGCACTTCTTTCTCTCACACAGAGTGTTTCACATACGCGCAAACACACCTGCCTCTCATGTTTTTGGAAAGTGACAAGGGGGCTGCGAGAGGCGCGGCAGCAGGAGGAGTGTTAGCTCTGAGCCGAATTCCCAGACGAGCAGGAGAGCAGCACAGCCCCCTGGGGCAGGGATCCTAGCACAGTCTCATGGATGTTTGAGAAGCAAGAAGCAGGAGCTAGCTCACAAATGCAGAAGCAGCCCCGGCCAGACAGCCTGGAGAGGAGCACCTTCTTGTTTCTTTGCTGCTGATCCACACGTGGAACCAGGCAGAATGCACAGCCTGCCCCAGCTAACCTGGCACCCCCACCACAGCTATACCCAAGAAGAGGGACTCGTCCCCACCAACAAGAGGTCAGTGGTAATTCCTCTCCCTTACCTTTTGCTGCTGCTGTGGCTCCTAGGAAGCGAGTTACCTAGGGAGTCACCGGGGGGGGGGAGGGGGGGGACACGACAGTTTCTCCCCCCTCCCCCTTCTGCTGCCACACCACCGAGCCAGCGGGATTCAGCAGGCCGGAGTGGGGGGGCACGACAGTTCTGCCTCCCGCCCCCCCCAGCCGATCGGGCTAATTAGTGAGCCAGGAGGTAACCAGGGGAGAGCGGGTGCAGCAGCATGACAGTTCTCCCCCCAGCCCCTGCTCAGACAGGCGTCTTATCTGTCCAAGACCTGTCCCTGGCTGTCCTGCCACAGCAGCAGGACCGCCACAGGGCTCCACTTTTCTTATGTAATGAACGGTGCTGCGTATAACTGTTAAGCATGTATGCATGACTTAACAAATTTCCCCATTGAGATTAATGATCTCTTCTAAATTACCATAAATGTATATATTAACAGTTTGTATTTTCCTAAAAATCCACCAGTGATTAGTAGGGACTGCGCTTGAATTTTCAAGCGTGATAGAGCAGCGCAAGGCTGCTAAACAAATCCACAACCTACTGCAATTTGGAAGTCGCAACCCAGAAGTACAGTGGCCAGAAACCAGCCACGTTAAGTATAGGGGCAAAATGAATGAGAACTGCGTCTCGCCTTAACTAATAGAGGGTGCTATCGCGCCCTCTGTAATTCAGGTATACTATACTCCATAACTGGACAGCATTGGATAATTCAAAACAAAAGCAATGTAAAGGGGTTGTGTTGGAGTTACCCCACACAATGGGGTAGCTTCTCTATCAGAGGGCTACACGTCAAAGAAATACAACCCATTTACATGGAGAGCACCCTGTGGGCGCATATTAGTCCACATCTGAGACTCCATCTTGAGTGGGGTCCAGGTACCTTTCTGACAAACACCTAATAAACGGTGTGGTGTAACACGGGCTAGTGTCCTCTATTAATGCCCTTCAGTTTGGTGGTTAGAGGGGTTGTGGGTAAGTGGTTGTGTCAGTACACCTACACTTTCCTAAGGAAGATAATATTGCAAACCATTGTAAGGATCATCTGTGCCTCTCAAAATGTTAGCCCATAGAAGTGTAGTGTTCTAATAACAAAGCAGGCATTCAAAGTAACAGACAATGGCTTCACACAAGTGTTTGCAGCTGCAATGCACCTGTGTCAAGGGGCAGTGCAAGCAATGTGCCTGCTACTGAACACTCATGATTAGAGTGTCCCTGGGTGCTTTACAATCTTAAATTCTACTGCATCCTAACCAACGGTCAGATCCTGTTCCAATTAAGCTAATGGCAAAGCTTCCATTGACTTCAGCTCTCTTTGTGCCTAGCAGTATTGTAACCAAGGACTAACATAAAAGAAATGTAGTTGAGCAGCACAATAATATTTATTTAAAATAAAACTAAGCACACCTCTAAAAGTCACTGCTTTGAAATAAGCCTCATTGTGAAGACTCTTAAGTTTTCAGGCTGTATTTAAATGAATATAATTTGAATGCTAAAATGTTCCCATGGAAAGTCTTCTGTGTATGAGTTTCCTTTCTGAAATGGGTCACTTAATCTCTCATAGGCAGCACTCTTTAAAAAATAAAATCTCAAAAGTTTTCATCCCGCCTGCCAAATGCTTTATTGCTGTCAGATCCCTATCTCATTTTTTGTGCGCTCATCTCTTTTCCCCCTTACCCTGGGGTCATTTTAAACTTTGTACTGCTCTTTTCACAACCATGAGGGGGAAAAAAGACTCCCTTAGCCATTCAGGATGCCATCCTGGCATTTTACTTTAGTTGCTTGCTTTAAGTCATCAATACTGCTCTACTCAGACCTTTTTGATGAGAAACGAACAAATTGCTCTTTGCATCCAAACCTCTTCAACTCAGAGTGGGAAAACTAGTCCAGAGAACTGGATCTTTGTGTTCAGTGAATGCCACTAGTGAGCGGAATCTGCCTGCCTGGAATGGGATGTAAATGTGGGAACCCACTCCTGCGTGGGATCCTCCTGGAGCTCTCTGATACCAAGGTTTCTTTGCTGTTTAATATCGTCGAGTCACCAGCGGCACTTGTATAAGCACGCACAGCGGATGCACCTCACTTTTATTCCCTTTTAAAAAACATTTCCAAACTTTCCTTCCCACAGCCTTATGGACCCGGGAAGGAACCTGTGCCAGGGGGGCTATCGCCCCATAATTCCCCAAGGCAACATGCCTCATTGTATTCTCAGCTCTCTTGAGTAGAGCAGTCTCTCTCTCAGTAGAGCAGTATTGCCCCTTGGCCGCACATCTTTCCACCCTGTTCGCCAACAAAATTCACCAGGGAGAATTTGCTAGGAGTTGTGGGGTGGGCCTTGAACACACAGAGTCTACCTCCCGTGGCCGCCCTCTCCCCAACACACACACCCCTCTCACCCCCATCACACACACTCCTCTCACACACCCACTCCTCCCTCACACACCCCCAACACACACACATGCACACTCTTCTCTCACCCCCCTCCTCACTCACGACCAGGACGAAGCTGTCAGTGCTGCTCCTGCTCCCACTGCTGCTGCTGCTTCCGTTACTGCTGGTGCCACCAGCTCCCTGCTACCTGGAACTCGGCAAAGCGCCGTAACCAGCTCCTCCTCTTCCTTCTCCTCATACCCCTGTCATACTCCTCCGGCTGGGTAGTTCCACCGTTGACCACCAGGAGGCAGATGAGCTTTTTTCTTCTCTGCGCCTGCGTCACGGTGCTACCCGGCTCCAGCGCCAGTCCTTCATCTGCCTCCGAGACCGTCGGGAGGCTTTTAGGGATCCCCAGGTCCCTAGAAACAAGGTAGATTAAGGAATAAGAATAAAAAAGGAAGCCTAGGGAGAAAGGCTTCGGCGGGGCATTGGGGAGGCGATACTGGACCCCGTCTCGGTTCGCCAGGCCAGACAAACAAAATTTAAATATTGAAATAATCCCCGCCGGCTCCCTCGCACTGCGCCGGGGAGCAGGGGAGGCCGCGATTACTTCCCCGGCTAGCGGGACCCTCCACCGCGGTACTCCTCCCGCCCTAGGCCGGGACCAATCCGCTTGGCCCCGAGCCAGTTACACTGAGCACGGCTGAATAATGACTACCCCTGAGAGGGTACTGTCCCCCACCAACATGGCAGGAGGGACAGAGGCAGCGGGCTCAGAGCAGGAGCCACAGGGGGAGCAGAATCCCTCATTGGTCTCAATTGCAAAATCAATGCAGGAGATTATGGGGGCAATAAAAGATTTGGCCCGTCCTAAAAAGAGCGGGAAACGCAAAAGAAAGTTCCCCGCGAAGGGCCCCTCCCCCAAAACGCCCAGAGCGGGAAAAGCTCCTAGGCAAGGCAGCAAGTCTGCTAAATCCCCACTAGGGGGAGCTGGACTGCAGGACTTGATATCCCCTCAGGGCTCTGAGGAGGATGATTTTCAAGCAGGCAGCAGTAAGAAACACAAACAGCAGTTCCTAGAGGATTCTGCTTCTGACTCAGACTCTTCCCAGGAGAGCTCTGATCTAGAGGAAGGGGAATGTTCTGACAACCTCCCCACAGACCCCAGAGAGAGAGACAAGCAGTTCCCTAGCCAGTGTAGGGAAGAACTGCTGGGGCATGTCATTAAGACTCTCCAAATCAAGCAGAGAGCCGTTAAGGAAGGATCCTCTGATTCAGAGGAAGAGGAAACTAGGGACTATCTGCCATCAGTACATGGCAGAGATCAGGGCTTACCCCTGGATAAAACATTTGAGAAAATCGTGTTAGAAGAATGGAAACACCCTGACAAGTCCCATAAGATGCCCAGAGCACAAGAGAGCCTGTACGCATTCTCTAGGAAAAAAGAATATCTTTTCAAAAGCCCCAAAATCGATGCGGCCGCTGCTTCTCTAGCACGCCAGACGGTTTTTCCTACCGAAGGGGACTGCCATCCCCGTGACCCCACTGACAGGGGAGTGGACTCAGCCCTCAAAAGGGCAGCAGACTCCACGGCAGCAGCCCTCAAAATTAATATTGTGGCCTCCTATGTGTCTAGAGCATTACTAGCGTGGATGCAAGAGGCACAGGACCCAGAGTTACCAGAAAAAAGATCACAAAAACTCTCCTCCCGCATCTGCATGGCTACTGCCTTTTTAGCAGACGCAACCACTGATGCTCTAACATGGTCAGCCAGGGCTCTGGCAGGAGACATAGCAGCTAGACGCAGGGTCTGGTTAAGATCCTGGCAAGGGGATCCCACGGCCAAGAACCTCCTAACCGCGGCACCCTACACAGGGTCCAAACTGTTTGGAGTGTGCCTGGAAAAGGTGCTTGAAGAGGCCAATACCAAGGATAAGGCGAAAACCCTCCAACAAGTGACTCCAAAGCGGGGTTTTTTTCGTGGCCAACCTTTCAAATTTAGGGGCTTCAGCGGCACTTCCAGAGGAGCGTTCAACCAAGGCCACAAGGACTTCTCCAGAGGCTTCTCCTTCAGGGGAAGGGGATTCAGAGCGGGGAGATTTGATAGGCGTAAGCAGAGAAGTTTTGGGGCCTACAACCCCAAGCAAGATGCCTGACTATGCCTCCCCGGAGGTAGGAGGAAGGCTACAAAGATTCAAAGAGATCTGGGGAGCCTCAGTCTCAGACGCCTGGGTCCTATCCTGCATCTCAGAGGGATACAAAATAGATCTAAAACGTACCCCCAGTCAACATTTCTTTCCGTCTCCAGTCTCAAAAAACCCTCAAAAACACAAGGCTATGCTGACGGAGATCAAGAGATTACACGACAGCAACGCAATCGAAGAGGTGCCAGCTCAAGACCGTTTCTCAGGAATTTATTCCATCATTTTCCTGGTCGCCAAGAAGGGCGGAAAATGGAGAGCGGTACTGGACCTAAAGGCACTAAACAGATATGTAAAACGCCGCAGATTCAAAATGGAAACAGCGACATCAGTATGTCAGAGCCTGCAGAGCGGAGACTGGATGACGTCCTTAGACCTAAGGGAGGCCTATCTCCACGTTCCAATCTGGGGCCCCCACAGAAAATGGATACGGTTTGCCTACAACAAACAACAGTGGCAATTCAGAGCTCTCCCATTCGGCCTCTCCTCAGCACCCAGGACCTTCACGAAGATCCTGGCCCCGCTGATAGCCAACCTACGCAGCAGGGGAATACATATCTACGCATATCTCGACGATCTACTGGTCAGGGGCAGCTCACCCGACAGAGTGAAGGAACATCTCAACCTAGTCATTCTCTACTTAGAGAAACATGGATTCCTCATAAACAGGGAGAAGAGCCAACTAACCCCAACACAGAAGTTGGAACATCTAGGAATTCTAATAGATACCTCCTTAGACCGCGCATTCGTCCCTGTCGACAGGAGGGAAAAGATCCATCTACTAATCCACCGCCTCAGAGGTCGGAGTCGCATGAGACTCAAACCACTAGCGTCCCTACTGGGCCTCTTAGTATCCTGCATAGGACAGGTGACATGGGGTCGCTTCAACCTTCGACCCTTACAGAGGCGGCTCAGGGGTTTGCAAAGAGAGCTCACATTAGGTCTCAATCCGTGGGTCTCCATTCCACAAGACCTAAAAGTCTCAATGTCCTGGTGGTTAGAGCCAAGAACATTCCTAGAAGGGGTACCTCTCTCGGAGCCCGCGAGGATAGTGGTAACGACGGATGCCAGCCTCATGGGCTGGGGAGCTCACTCAGGACCCCACACCGCTCAGGGCCTCTGGTCCCAGACAGATGCGACGAAGAGAATAAACTTTCTCGAGCTGAAGGCCATCCGACTGGCACTTCAACACCTCTATCCGACCTTTGTCTCGCAACATCTCCTGGTATATACGGACAACGTGGCGGCGAAGGCCTACGTCAATCACCAGGGGGGATCGAGATCGAGAGAGTTGCATCAGGAAGCGACCAGATTGTTTGCATGGGCTCAATCACACCTAACCTCGATAAAGGCACTCCACATCAGGGGTCAGGAGAACACATGCGCAGACTACCTGAGCCGACAGACACTCGATCCTCACGAATGGTCTCTAGACAGGTCGGTCTTCCAGCATCTAGTGAACTGGGTGGGTCTTCCACTGATGGACCTGTTCGCCACCAGGGAAAACTCACAAGTCCCCCGCTTCATCTCCCGCACTCGCTGCAGACAGGCGGAAGGGACCGACGCTCTAAACAGCCCATGGCCCAAAGGGCTATTATACGCCTTTCCACCCATCCCGCTAATCCAGAAAACTCTATCCAGAGCAATCAGGGACAACACGCATCTATTACTGATAACCCCATGGTGGCCCAGGAGGCCTTGGTTTTCGGAACTAATCGAACGAAGCAACGCGCAGTTCCAAAAACTACCACTCATTCCATCCCTTCTTACACAGGGACCGATAGCTTGCTCAGAGATTCAAACACTAAATCTGACTGCGTGGAACTTGAACGATCCGCATTGAGAGCAAGGGGTTATTCGGAAGCGGTCCTGAACACCATTCAACTTTCCAGAAGAGCCGCCACCAGGCGAAGCTATAGAGCCACATGGAAGACTTTTGCAGAGTGGTCTATCCAGCGGGACCAGGACCCAACCAAGGCAGGAGTAGCACAAGTCCTGGAATTCTTGCAGATGGGACTAGATAAAGGTCTTAGAGCAAACACTCTGGCCAGACAAACAGCGGCCATAGACTCAGTGCTGAGATCAGTAGCCAACAGAATAGTCTCAACACACAAGAATGTTAGGAGATTCTTGAGAGCAGCAAGGAATTTAGCTCCTCCGGTAGTACACAGAGTGCCATCTTGGGACCTCAACCTAGTTCTGGAGGCACTTACCAAGCCTCCTTTTGAACCGCTAAGACAGATTTCACTGTATTTTTTAACGTTGAAAGTTGTTTTTCTTGTAGCGGTCACATCTGCGAGGAGGGTGTCAGAACTGGGAGCTCTGTCCATGGAGGAGAACTTCTGTAATTTTCAGAAGGAATCAGTCACCCTAAGGCTAGATGAAGCCTTTTTACCTAAGGTAAATTCTCTCTTCCATAGGGCACAAGAGGTCATTTTGCCATCTTTTTGCCCCAGACCAACACATCCCAAAGAAAAAGCCTGGCATAAGCTAGATGTCAGAAGGGCCTTAAAAATATACCTACATAGAACTAAAGGGTTTAGACAATCCACAGCCCTATTCATAAACATCAGGGAGAGTCAACAGGGTCTTAAAGCCACAAAGACCTTAATTTCCAAGTGGCTAAAACTAAGCATAACGGAGGCCTACAAGGCAAAGGGTAGGGTTCCCCCCCTTCAGATCTGGGCTCATTCTATAAGAAGCGCAGCCACCTCTTACGCATTCAAGGCAAATGCCTCGTACGAGGAGATATGCAGGGCAGCCACGTGGGCGTCGATACATACCTTCGTTAGGCATTACAAAATTAACATCTTCCAATCGGCAGAAGCTGCTTTTGGCAGAAGGGTACTGCAGGCGGTACTGGACACCCCCAGTGCTGCTTGCTCCCACCCTTAAATGGGGACACGTTGCTTGGGTACGTCCCAGCCGGAGGAGTATGACAGGGGTATGAGGAGAAAGGAGAATTGGTTACCTACCTTCGGTGAATTCCTTTCTCTCATATCCCTGTATACTCCTCCGCCCCTCCCTGCCGAGCAGCAGCATGACTAGCAGGGGGGTGGTATCAGTACCCACAAAGGGGTTGGGCTCCTATTAGAGTCCTGCTTCAGATTACCTAAGTTAAGTTCGTTAATGTTGATTAGTTGTTATAAGGTTGTTAAGTTATAATCACTAGATAGGATGAGAGTTCAGCTTGCAACGGACTGGCGCTGGAGCCGGGTAGCACCGTGACGCAGGCGCAGAGAAGAAAAAAGCTCATCTGCCTCCTGGCGGTCAACAGTGGAACTACCCAGCCGGAGGAGTATACAGGGATATGAGAGAAAGGAATTCACCGAAGGTAGGTAACCAATTCTCCTTTCTACAGTGGTGGTGGTGGAGCCCTGGCAGCAGCAACAGGATTTGCAGGGGCGGTAGCTCCTGCGAGTCCAACTTTCAAATGCCGCACGCCCATGCACATTGTGGGGCCACCACCATGTTATCTACTGAGTCCTACTGGGACTACAGTTCCCAGCATGCCTCACTGGCAGCCCCATAATGTGTATGAGCGTGTGGCCTTCCAAAGTTGCAGCAGCGGCAGTGACCTGGTTCTTGCGGCACCCTGGCAGCAACGGCAACAGGACCAGGAGCGACAGGAGCCATTTGGGGAAGGACTTTCCCCTGCCCACCGCCAGTCAGTGCGTCATAGAACGCACATCTTAACTTAGCAGCCATAGTGCAAAATGGCATTTTTAACCCCCCCTCCCAATCTCTGATTTGCAGACCAACAATTTTTAGGTCTTTTACCCAGACCCTATGGAGGGGATTGGGCTATATCGACACGGCTAGCAAGAAGGGGGGTTTCTAGGAAGAAGGAGGGCTCATTCCATTTTCTACACCAGGTCCCATTCCAATCTAGGCCATGGAACACATATACACATGAACACATTTAACTAAATCGAAGTAGCTACTCCATTTTAGTAGGGTTCAGATGAACAGTATAAACTGAGGTAGTAGTGTGTCAATTTCTTTCCTAGCTGAGACGTAATGATCACTTAATCATGGCTGCCACCTGCACACTGATAAATGTTCCCATAAACCATTACTTTGAAATATAAACTGAAGAAGTATGTACACCTGATTTTTTTTAGGACTACGTACTTTTCCTCCATCTGCTGAATCCATCCTGAATAATGTGAATTTAGGAATCTGTTCACGTGAACGTCAAAAAGGCCCAACTGCATCAAATTTGTCAGAATGTGCCCCTAGTTATGACCTCAGGAGAGACCTAACCTGTGTAACAAGCTCAGAGCAAGATTCGCCTCCCATCCATCCATGCCCAAAGCTTCCTTCTCCCTCCAGTGGTGACTGTGGTGCCCTAGCACCCAGGCTGTGTTGGCAGGAACCCGCTGTCCCTATGTTCCTCCTTACCCTTGCTGCCAAAGAGTTCAGTGAGCAGGGCACTGGCGGTGGTGATGACAGCTGAGGATTCAGGTGGCAGGCAGTGGAGCAACTCTGCAATCAATCTGACCTGCTGCTTCTCCTTGTGTCCCATCCCCTTGGTGGTGGTCACCAGGGCCAGGTCTGCAGGCAGGTTTACAGTGCCCAGCACCTGAGCAATGAGATATGAAGTTAAGCCTTTCTAAACACCACCTGTTCCTGGCTGCTCAAAACATTGACCTGTATTAAACTGAAATGGGCCCATTCTAGCCTTATAGGGACTGGGAGAGGTATGTGCCATGTGCCTCTCCCCCCATTGGCAGATATATTTATTTATTCCATTTATACCCTGCCCCTCCTGAAATAGCTTGGGGCGGCTTACAATCTCAAAAGAATATATATTATATAAAAATACAAATGTAAAATATTTAAACACGCATAAAATACAACAATTAAAACAGGACCAGGGAACATGATAAATAAGGGTGAAAGGGGATAAAAAACCCTCCCTAACCCCTCCTCCCCCCCTCCCCAAAGGCCTGGGTGAACAGATTGTGGCTCATCTTTCTCCTGTGGGAAGGATGGTCTGGAAGCAGGGTTCTCACACAGAGGGATGTGAGCACATCCCACGCCCAGTCCAGCCCCTCTCTCCAGCACACAAGGAGCAACAGAGAGCCTGACACTGCTGGGAATATACGAGGTTGGGGGGAAAGGACAGTGGATGCAAGAAGCAGAATACAGGGCAGTTGTGCATCCCATACTCCCCTCAAATGACACCCCTGTTCACACCCCTATACATGAACAGGGGTGTCATAGACCACATAGACCAGTCACAGGTCTATGTGGGGCAGAATTTGACCTTCCCTTGGCTAGCTTGAGGGGCAGAAAAATCCCTGTCTAGGTACCAATAGAGTGATGCTGTAATTATGTCATAGCAGTGTCAGAATAGCAGCCTAATGATGCCATGATACCACAGTGATGTTGTAAAGACATCATAGAGGTGGCATAATGGCACCCTGGAGATGTTAAAGTAATGTCTTTGTGATGTCATAGTGGGGCCATAGTGACATTATAATAGGAATTACATGGACCTACAACAGGACGTGTCTTGTCACTGCATTTGCCAGAGTGCCCCCTCACCACACCCCTAGCTCCTCCTTTGTGCAAGTGGCCCTATTCCCACCCTGCATAGGAGAGCAGGGCTCACTGGGGAGAATGAGGGAGAAAATACGTCCCCCTCTATTTGCCACTGTCAGTCAGTGAAACAGAGCCAGTTTCCATGCCAGGGCTCCCTCTGTGCCCCTTGCCCACCTCTTGACTGGTGCCTCGAATCCCTCCTGCCAGGTTGAGGAAGATGATCTTGGTTGGCAGCAGCGCCCTGGAGACAGCAGTAGCCACCTCAGCGGAGTCCAGCAGGACAGACTGGTGGTCCCACGTCTCCCCAATAGGCCAGAGGATGGGGATGATCCCTGAATGTAGGCACCACTGAAGCAAGTCTGCCTGGACTGATATCATGCTGCTGGGGAAGGGAGAGGTGTCAGTGAGATACCGACAGGGCCTAGCTATTTGCTACCCTGAGCAATAGAAACATTATCACCATTCCCCAAGGCTGTCCAGAGTTCCCTGGAAGCTGTGGGGGTCCCTTATTCCACCTTCCACTGTATTCAGACTCCTTGTGGGGCCTGGGCCAAATTGCCCATTTTGACCCTTCTGCCAGCCATGCCCCCCTCCCATTCTGCTAGAGAAGGCATGGGAGAAGAGTAGGTGGTATAGGGATGAAAAGGGGGAGCTGGAGGGGATGGGGAAAAGATTGGGAATCAGTGGAGGGGGAATTTAAGTGCCAGGGGATGGTGGGAGCCATGGCATGGGGGAGAGAAAAGGAGGATTAGGAGTCAGGGACATTGAGGAGGAGGAGGGAAGCTAGGGCAGGGAGTTAGAGCATGGGCGAAGAGAGGGGGACACACTCAGGTTGGAAGGGGTCTCCTCCCCTCCTTGTAGGGAGTGGAGTAGCCCTCATCCTACCAGCTGAGAGAGGAGAGGGGCAGCTGCTGAAGGAAGGAGATGGGGCTCAGTTGCCTGTACCAAATCAAGCACAAACTCGGTCCCACCCACTGCTGCTTGGCTTTTTTCTTTCTGGGCCCCAACCTGGTCAGATGTTCCATCTGCTGAATTCACAAATTAGCCCTGGGCATACACATTGGGCCCCTACCTATGTAGGCTGAGTTTCTTTGCAGGCTGCAAAGGCCTGGGAGAGCCTGACCTGGCATTGGAGGCTGGCTGCTTCACTCCCAGCATGGCACCTCCCCCAATGAAGGGCATGGCAGTGGCTGAGTTGAGACTTAGAGCATCCATCAGGGCCTGGCCATTCCGTGCCAGAAGTGTTGTGCTCTCCCAGAAAGTGAGGGTATCGCTCAGGGAGCTCTGCGACGGGAGGCCCAGCACCACCAGTGGCTTCATATCCAAGCGCTGCAGGAAAGCGAGGGATGAGGCCAGGCTGCTCACAGATTCCTGGCATTGGAAGACTGCCTCATCTACCTGCGGGGAACCAGAGCGCCAGGTGAGTGTCAGGCCTTGTGGAACACTCTTTGGACAATGAGTGCCTCAGGAGGACTGGACTGTGAGTGTCCTGTTTGTTACATGAAACCAGAGCCCTGTTGCCCCACTGAATTGATAGACAGGCCTTCTAACTTGTGCTTCCTCACCTCTGCTGGGAAGGCAGTATCAATTTAAGAGCAGGCTTGTTTGTTAGCTCAGGCCATTTTTAGACGAGTGCGGCTTGTTTGCCAAAACACCCGGCAGCCTGATTTACACGTGATGCCGAATACATGCATGCGCGGGCGATGCGCATCCATTTCCGGTCGCAAACTGACCAGGTCGACGATCGAGGCCAGTCATACGCGGCCGGAAATGGATGCGCATCGCCCGCGCATGTGCGTATTTGGCGTTGGCGTCACGTGTAAATCAGACTGCCGGGTCTTTTGGCAAACAAGCGCGGGTGCCGTCGCACTTGTCTAAAAATGGCCTAAGTCTGTCCTGGCAGATGTAGGCAAATTGTTATGTTTTATTTACCCTGGATGAGCAGTCTCCACCATACTAGATCCTGCCTATTTTGGGCCTGAGGACCCAAACCTGATAGATGCAGCTGGGTTTTTCTGAGGCCAGGCCAGCTGTATCTTGGTGGCCTCCCTCTTCTCCTATGGAGAATCATACAACTGCAGGACTGGAAGTGACCACAACCCCGTACCCTGAGGCTAGATTTCCCAGACCTAATCTGCCCCAGCAGATGAATCCACTAGCAGAGGGCTGGAGGCTGTAATTCAATCTGCCCCCCCCCCCCCCGAAGTCAGTTGGGCACCAGCTGCAGGGTAGACNCCCCCCCCCCCCAAAATGCTGTCATTTAAGATGCTGTATTTTAGACACGAATGCAGCTTTGACCTCTCCACCCCCACAGTATCTTTTTGCAAAAAGGCCCCTGCTGACTTCTGTGCCCTGTCCTATCCTTGCTTAATACTTGGGGAACTTTGTCCCCTGCAAATGCTGTTATCTTGGGCCTTATCGCTACCTTGGGTGTCTGATGAAATCTCATGATATTGACCTTTACCCCTC
Organism: Sphenodon punctatus; assembly: GCA_003113815.1. NCBI lineage: Eukaryota > Metazoa > Chordata > Lepidosauria > Sphenodontia > Sphenodontidae > Sphenodon > Sphenodon punctatus. The sequence continues at coordinate 1,019,232 of QEPC01012864.1, read as the reverse complement.
CTGGGGCCTAACACTTAACTAATGGTGTCAGAGCCAGGTGTGTGTGTGTGTCTGTGTGTGTGTGTGTGTGTGTGTCTGTGTGTGTGTGTGAGAGAGAGAGAGGGAAATGGGACATTGGGGTTACAGAGTATAGTAGACACCTCCTCATCTGGTAGACATCTCATGAAAAGGATCTGAATAGGGGCCTCCCTTCCCCAGACTGTGCAGCTACCTCAACTCCTCCAGACAAGTATGCCCTCCAAATGAGTTTCCCCTGCATTAGAGCCCATGCTGCACTGAATCAGCCCCTAGTCCAACGTAGGATCCCATTTCCTGCTTGGACCAACCCCATTGCTGACTGCTCTTTGGATTCTGTCTGATCAATGGTGCTTCCAGGGCTTCTAATTTGGAGGGGCTAGAGGCTAATTTGGAGGGGCTCCTGCCTCCTGGCTTTTGGCCCTCTTCCTGCCCCTAGCTCTGTCTCTGCACTGTAGTATGAGCTGGGGGATGGGATATGTAGGAATGGAGGCAGCAGAGTGTGTGTGGTAATGCCAGCAGCCCCACATTCAAGGAAGGTGACTATTCACCCATCCAGTCCGCATCCCCCTCTTTTCCTGTCCAACTATTGGACCATCCAGCCCCATAACCCCCTCTCTTTGCCCACCAAATGGACAAATCACTGCATTTTCCCCATTGCCTCCCATGGGGAAAATGCAGACTATAGGCCATCCAGCCACATATTCCCCTTCTTTGCCCCTGGACTATTGGCCCATCCAGCCCTTTATTCCTCCTCTTTGTCCCATTTGGCCCCATTTCTCCCTGCTCCCCCCCCCCCCCTTTGCTGATACCAAAATGGAATCACCAAACTGGGTACCTCACAACTAGACATAAGAAATCAAGCCATGAGTGGGTCCTGTCCCACTGAAGAGCATGCTCATAGGGCCACAAGTGTCAACCCTTCCCACCATTGCCACTCTCACCTCAATGACAGCAAAGGGCTTGTCCCTGGCCTGGCAGCCTCTCTGGATCTGTGCCAGCCACTGCTGCCTCTCGCTAGGGCTGCCAGTGCACTGGCTCAGAAAAACCTGAATGTCCCGCTGTGCCAGGGAATAGGTGGCTGACTGGGGTGGTGGCACGGAGTTGACTGCCGCTTCCACCATCTGGTTAAATTCGCCCTGTGTCTTGGCACTCCCTGGCTGGCTGAGGGTCTCTTGCCTTTGTGCCCTGCAGCTTCTGGCCTCATTCACACTGAGCCCTCGGAGGCTCTTGCTGCTCAGTGTGCAGGCACTGGAGAAAGCTGGTTTGCAGAGAAGAAAGCCGGCTGAGACGGAGATGGAGCCAGCATTGATTGAAGCCATTGTTGCACTTGGATCCAATGATGCTCTGAGTTGCAAGCTGGACACAGGCTCCTTCTCTCTCCCCTGTGCTGTTTGTAGAATTCCTAGGGTCAGGGCTAGTCTCCAGGCTAGGCTCCTCTCCTCCCCACTCACTGATAACCCAGACAAGCCAGCAGCCAGACCACGAGTCTCTGCACACAGATAACTCTCTGGATTGCAACAAAACTTCAGTGCTTTTATCTGTGCAGGGAGAGACCCTTTCTGGAAAGGGAGGGTTGGCTGGATAGACAGTCCTGTTGGGAAAGCCCTGGGTGGGTGTTGTTTGTTTGCTGAGATGGGCTGCAAAACAGCTGGGCCCCTTTTCCAGTACTACAAGTCCTGACCCTCAGCTCCTTCCTCCGACTCTAACTGCGGAACCTCACTCCCCTCTTAGAACTCAGAAAAAGAACCTAGGAATTCTGATTTCTAGCCCCCCTGCCCTACACCCCTCACACTAGACCTTACTCCCTTCCCAGAGCAGGGACTAGAACCCAAGCATCCTGGACCTCCAGGCCTCCCCACTAGCCACTTAATCCCACCCTCCTCCCAGAAGTGGGGAAAGAACCCAGGAAATTTGATTCCCAGTTCCCCTTGCCCACTAGACCCTCACCCTTCCCAGAACAAGGGATAGAACCCAGGAGTCTTGACTCCCAGCCTTCCTGGCAAGCCCATGGCTAAGGAAGGACATGGGGCACCCCTGTTTAATTCCACCCCCACACCTGTAGAAATAAGTTATAGGTGGAATCAAACAAGATGATAGCTTCCCACGTGCCCGTCTATTAGGTGTCCACCACGTGGTCACCACAGAGCTGCCACTCACGACGAAGTCCAGGGACATCGCGGGCCCAGGCTCTGGCAGGGTAGGTGGCTGGCCCAGAAATGTGGGCCCAGAAAGAACTGGGTCCATAGTCCAGGCTCAAGGGCCGCCCAGGCAGGCTAAAGCAGGCCAAACCAGGTAGATGCATCTGTTTCTGTGCCAAACAGGTCCCGGTGGCAGCCATGGCTGCCTGTCATGGCAGGGGACGGAATCAGGGGCAGATCCAGAAGTGATGTGGATGGGGGGGCTGAAGTCCAAAGTTAGTATAGCTCTGCCCAGGTGAGCAGGCCCTGCCTCCAACCCCACCCCCTACCAAGTGAGCAACAGTGTTAGGTCAGTTTATCCCCCACCCCAAAGCCATGGGAAACCCCCCAAGCCACAGCTCCAACACGGGAGGGGGAACTCAGGTTCAGTGGAGCAGTGGATATGATAACTGGGCTCCAGCTGCCGCCTGAAAGTGGACATCAAACACAGATGGTTAAATAACCCCTTCCCCTAGTCTCACTACAGGAAAATACAAAGTCTAGGGGCAAATCCCCATTGTACCCCATGCCAAAGAGGGAAATAAATCAGGGAGGGGCAAATGCCCCCTTAAGCCCAAAGTAGATGAGGGGCAAATCCTCACTGTGCAAAAGAGGGCAATAAAAGAGAGGGGGGAAATGCCCCCTTACAAGCCAATCAGGTAAGAAGCAAATCCCCACTGCACTCCATACCCAAAGAGAACAATAAAAGAGAGATGGGCAAATCATGCCCCCTTGTAGGGGTGTGCATGTCATTTTCATTATTACAATAACGATAATGAACATTGTTGTTTTCATTATCGTTATTGCAATATCAAAAATGACAAATAATAATAACGAAAATAGAAACGAAAATGACATTTTGTTTTTGAAATAAAGGGAAAAACCTGAAAAACATATTTCTGGCTGTAACTTTTTTGTTTCTTATTCAATTCTGATTAAACATGGGGAGGGTGTACCCCCAATGGAGGGCACTATGTGTACCAATTTGTGAAATGATTAGGTAAAGGAAACCGATTTTAGAAGCAATTGAATGTTGTGATTTTCAGAAAAGCTCCATACACATTCATGGCTACAACTTCTTTATCTTGCATCCAATTTGCATTACACCTGTGAATATTATGTCCCTCCATAAGCCTAACACTCCTGCCAATTTTCAGAAAGATTGGATAAAGGGTCCTGATGGTATAAGACATTAACTTGAAAATACATTTCCAGCTGTATCATTTGTATATTCCATCCTGTTTAAAAGGTATTTGGCAGGAATGTATCACATACCTTCACTGTCATCTCTGCCAAACTACAGAACAATTTGATAAAGGGACCCAATTTTATAAGCAATTGATGTTGTCCCTGTGAAGACCATTATTCAGATAAATAGCAGCACATGCAGTGCCAGTCAGAGGCAGGCACCCTGCATGGCAGGGGGAGAGAGATTGTAGGAGGGAGGATGTGGAGCAAACCAAAAGACTGACAGACACATTCACTGGCCAATTACTGCATGCTTCCAGCTTTACAGGACCAATTGGTAGTGGCTTCGAGGCAGGCATAGGGGGCGGCCCTGAGGTGGGCATAAGGGCATAAAGGACATAACTGGGACTTTGGGGATAGCATCCCAGCAATCAGGGGACATAGTTTACACATCCAGGCTGGTCAATTATCATCACAATCACATCCTGCAGCACTGTGACAGAGGACATAAGAGAATCTCTATTGACTCTTTCCTAAACAGATGCTTCTGACTTTCCAGTAACAAGTGGGGGAGAGATGTTGGGATGGTCACAGCACAGAATGAGGATATTTGGTTGACCTTTCTGCTGGCCAATTGGCATCACCAACCGATCTTATACCACAGTGATGTAAGAGAATCCCTGGCATAGGCTCCTTCTCTACATATGCTGTGCAGGCATATAAAATTGGGACCCTTTATCACAGCTTTCTGATATGTGGCAGAGATGATAATGAAAGTGTTATATACAGCCCTGCCAAATTTCATGTACACTGGTTGGACTACAAAGATGTTAACATATACATGTATATCTGACTAATTGCTTATACCACCAGGACCCTTTATCCAATATGTCTGAAAGTTAGCAACGATAGTAAATATGGGAAGGGGTGTAAACCTGCAAAGTGTCATCTACATTAGATATGAGGCAAAGAAGTTACAGCTAAGAATGTATATGAAGAATTTTGCAAAATAAAATAATTCAATTGACAATTGCTTCTAAAATTGGATTCTTTTACTCACTCCTTGTGAAATTTGGTACACTTAATGCCTTCCATTGGGGGTATATGCAGCCCAGGTTTCAGACACAGTGAAAAACAACAAAGTTACAGCCGAAAATGTGTTTTCCATTGAAACCAATGAAAATGAAAGTCAAAATGATTCAATTTAACGATTCAATTGCTTCTAAAATTGGAATCTTTTACTCAATCCTTGTGAAATTTGGTACACTTAATACCTTCCACTGGAGGTATATACAGCCCAAGTTTCAGCCACATGTAGTGAAAAACAACAAAGCTACAGCCAAAAATGTGTTTTCCATTGAAACCAATGAAAATGAAAGTCAAATCAAAATGGGGGGGCTGAAGCCTCCTGAGCCCCCCCCCGTGAATCCGCCCATGAGGGTACTGGCAGCATGTTGCTCCCTGCTGCCCCTCCCCAGCTGGGTCAAGCTAGGGAAATGTTTATTCCATTCCTTGACCTGACTCAGCTGGGGGCAACCTCCATCCCTGGGATGTGCAGCCGGCACTTATAAAACACACCAACTCACTTGGCTCCCCCCTCTCTCCTCCAGAGCTGGGACTAAAACTCGGAGGTCCTGATTCTCTGCTCTACTCTTCTAGACTTCACTCCCATCCCAAATCATGGGATAGAGCACAAGAGTCCTGACTCCTAGCCCCTCTTCTCTAACCCACTCAACCCCACTCCCTTTCCAGAACAGGGGAATGGAAACCAGGAGTCCTGATTCACAATATCACACCCACTTTCTCAAACCACTAGACCCGACTCTCCCCCAGAGCTGAGGATGGACTTTAGGAGTCATGACTCTCAGCCCTCTCTGGTCTAATCAACAGAACCTACTTTGAAAGAGCTGAGAGACATGAGCTGTGAAGAGAATGGTACATTTGTTGTAGGGTAATGATAGTCCAAGTGACATTAGCCTGGAAGGAAGGAAGAGTCCAGTCCTAGAGGGTCATTTAGTCCAACCACCTGCTTGGATGCAGGATGACTCCAGCTACAACGTCCTTGGCAGATGGCTGTCAACCTTTTTTGAAATCCTCCATCGATGGAGAGTATATAACCTCCCTACGCAACTTGTTCTGTTGCTGCACAGATCTTACTGTTAGGAAGATTTTTCTGATATTTAACCAAATACCTTCCTGCAATTTGAGCCCATTATTTTTAGTCCTGCCCTCTGGAGCAATGCAGACCAGTTCCTTGCCATCTTCTTGGTGGCAGCCCTTTAGATGTTTGAAAGCTGCTGTTATGCCTTCCCTTAATCTTCTTTCGAAGAAAGTATCCTCAGTTCCTTCAACCTTTCCTCATAAGTCTTGTTTTCCAGACCCTTTATCATCTTTGTCTCCCTCCTCTGATCCTGCTCTAATTTGTCAATGTCTTTCTTAAAATGAAGTGCCCCAAACTGGACACAATACTCCGGGTGACATCTCCAGTTTTCATGTTATGGGGGTCTTTGATAAATGGGTGGCATCTTCTGCAATTCTGGCTGCTCATGAAGGATAATTGGATTTGATCCTGGCTAGGCTAATGGTGAACCAATGAAGCAGTTACTTATATACATGGAGAAGGAGCTAATTCAGCTTTCTAGGTACTTCCAACTAAACTGCTGGCCTCTGTTGGTTATTACTACATCTTGAAGCTTCATCAAATGGAAGCAGAGCAGCGCTGAGAGAGAAGACTACATCAGGAAGACTGGGACTTAAGACATGGGAAGACTGTGCCTCCCAAACTCAGTGACAATTCCTGAAAATCTGCAGCAAGACATAAGCAAGAGGCTCTGGGCATCTTATAGTCAAAGTCAAAGTTTATTACACGGATTAGCTTTCACCATTTCCCAAAATACAAAGATAAACATAGACAACATAATATATATAATGCCCCCCAGCACAGAAAATATAAGACATCTTATAGAGACTTGAGGCTCACACAGTCCTCTTTTCAAGGGGGTAATAGCCCAAACCTACATTTCTAGTGTTGCATTAAATGCTTACCACTTCCTCAGTTCCCTTGTCTTTTGCCACCTGAGGCCTCATTCACACAAACACCCTTCCCTCTTGCAGCTTCACCACTTGTTTAAGGTGAACAGTGCATTTCAAAAGCCTCAATGTGGGATGGTCCATACTCTGTCCCCCATCAACCCCAATTTGCATAAATACATGCCCCAAATTATATAAGTTGTGTATGTTTAAATTGCCTAACTTTGAGGCTAGGCTGGGGAAAACATTTTTTAAAATTAAGCAAAGAAGCATTAGGCCAATCTTTTACACACACTCTCACAGTCATACATGGTCACACACGTAGAGAAATGAATCTCTCTCACAGACACCCACCCCCTGTCTCTTGCATGTTCACACAGTCATACATCTGTCACACACACATGATGTTACAGATATTCATGGACAGTGGAGGCAGTAGGTCAAGGCTCAGCTCTCACTGGCTGCACCTTCTGCATGGGCCGTACTACTAGTACCCAGCCATAATGCTGCCTGAAGATGGAGATGAGATATTTAAATAGTCCCACCTACCCTCCAGGGCCAGTGTGATGAAGCAGGTCCAGGCATGCCTGTCCCACTGACAGAGGGACGTCTGGTCACCTTAAAATTGTTCCTTAATCTGTGCTTGCCTTGCCCCATAGCAATGCATTAACACAGCTGTTGATTCCCCTGTATTTCATCCCTTGCATAGGATGGCAGAGAACAAGGGATCGTCGTAGAGCACAGACTATGGTAAGGATTTCAGAAAACACTCAGGCCTCATTCACACAACACTTTTAGAGTGGGGGGTAGGGGTAAGCACAGATCCACATTCTGAATGCTGTGACCCTCTTCCATCATGGCCCCACCCTTTGGGGAATGTCATGGCATCACAGCATTCCATAGGGGCCAGGGGCACCCTGGCAAAACTGAGCTAGGTTTGGGCTTGATGCATTTGAGTTGAGGCCCAGAATTTTGTGTCTGAGCAGGCCTCTACATGAGTGTCCCAACTAATAATGGAAGTGGTGCCTCCCTGTCTTGCTAACTCACGGAGGCTTTTGGACACAAGACACATTGTTGAAAGAAAAGGACATGAGAGCAGCCAGCTTTGTGCCACTGGCCCAAAAACCAGTGCCTGAGCTAACTTTTGCGCTGACTCTGCAAGACCTGCACGTGAGTACCTGTCTCGTGCACTCTCCTTTTGGTTTGCAGTGTCTGACAAAACCTAATGAGAAAAGGGAACCGCAGGGATGCATGCCCGTCAGCTAAACAAGCAAAGGCCAGAGGGTGAGAGAGAAAAGCTGGTCAATGACAATGGATTTGGCAAGGCAGGGTTGTGATTGTGATAAACTCAACATCACGTTGTACAATCAGGCCTAAGTATCTCAAGAGGCCATCTAAGCTCTCTCTATGTGTCCTATGGGTAAGTTCCTGCAGGAGCCAGGCTTGATTAAACAACCCGAGTCCAGCATGCATAGAATCGAAGAATTTAAGGGTTGAAAGGGACCTTAAGGGTCATCTAGTCCAATCCCATATGTGCATGTGTGCACCTGTACATGTGTGTGGACTTGGATGACCACAGAAGGACTCTTCCAGATCTATGATTCTTAGATCTTGTGGGGGGTTCTCTAACCTCTCCCCCTGACTTTTCCTGGGCTCCCCCAATCCAGGAGGCTCTACATAGAGTTGGGACATTTTCCCCTCCTGTGGCCGTTTTGAAAATTGGTACAAGCTCCACGGGCTGGATAGAAATTGGGACGGTGCTTAAGGTGTGTGCTCAGTTTGGGAGAAGGATGGGGAGGCTCCAGATCATGGACCCTTCCCTATCCGTGAGTGTATACCCACCTCTCTGCTCACTTCCCTTGAGCTCAGCCTTTCAGTGTGTGAGGGCAGAAACTGGTTCCAGGGGCCAGATCCAGGCAACGGGCCAAATAAAATACAGCCACATCCTGGATTTTGTCCATAAACTGGAAGCTCCTCACCCCTGCTCTGCTGTGAGATCTAACCTTAGAATAATCCTTTCCAGCCTGCGCTTAGTTTCTGTCTCCTCTTATCTATAGTTCCTCATGGAGTTAGGGGAGACACCTTCAATTGCCTCATCAGTGTGAGGTACCAAAACCAGTCAATGAAAGGCAGGATTTGAGGGATGATGCTTAACTAAAAGCTAGTCTTCCTCATCTCTACTTCCTGTACTGGGCAGAGTGGGCAACCTGTCTGTGCTGTGGCTCAGTTTGTGGTTATAGTCAGGGCCTGTCTTGACTTCGCAAGCCCTTGCATCCCTTGAATTGCCCTGCCATGTTGCTCTGACCCAGGGCAGTAAGGCCTCACAAGAAATGCTCCAGAGCATGACGGAGGTGGGGGTTGTGAAGACAGTGGGATGGGGTATGTTGGTTCCATGGTGGGGTGTGCTGGAATACAAGGGGGAAGGGTCTATGGGGGGGTGGGGGGAGAGGGAGGGTTCTCTCAGCTTTAGGATGCTGGTCTACTCTGCCCTGTTGGCCCTATTGGGGCCCCTGCACCTCCGTGGGTGGGCCAGATCATAATCTGTGGCTATCTGGTTAGCTTAGGTTGACCTAGAGACACTAGCCTAGTACTCTGATGGGTTCAGCTTGCTCGCCACCCATTGCAAATTCTAAAATTGATCCTGGTGTGTATAGTGTATGACATCCTGGGCCTAACATTCCACTTCATGTTCTGTCCAGTGCACCAGCCCAGGTGAGTGGTCACACCTATTAAAATTTGACTGCACATTTCCAGTTAGCTGAGCATCATAGGGTCAAATTTGAAGGAGCAACTGGCAGTGATGAATATTGGCACTAGGTGGCGCCATCGTCCCAGCTTCAGCAACCTGGGCTCTGCTTATTCTCTTAACATCCATGCATTTTATGGGTGTTAAACTTATTACTATAAAGAGCTCTGCAGCTTTTCTTTTTTTTTTTAGACACTGACTGGGAAGTAATGGGGAATGTAGATGAAAACATCTTTAGGGCATCACCTGGTGATCTACCGGTAGGGTTGCGACTTCTTGCGATTTGAACCTGAGAGTCCCATAGGCCAAAATGGGAGGCTCGGGGTCAAACTGTGACTGTGAGAAGTAGCAGCCCTGTGAACTGCTCCCCAAAAGAGCTGGCTTTGAGATTAGGCTGCTGTGAGTTGACCACTACAACCTCCATCTTATTGCTTTCCCCCACTCTCGCCTTGCCCCTCCGATTTCTGTTCAACACTCTGCCGCCAAGGTCATCCTCACCTTTTGCTTTCATCCTGTTCCTCTTCTCCTCCTTCCTTTCAGATTCAATACAGGGTGCTTCAACACAAGGTGCATGGCCTTGCTCCGAGTCCTTCCTGTCTTTCTACCCTCATTTTCTGCTATGTTCCCACCCAGGAACTTGGTTCCTCCTTTGCCAGGGGTACACCCTCACCTGCCCTAGTCTTCTGCTCCCTAAACCGTCTTACTCCTTCTCCCACGCTGCCCCCTACACCTGGACACACATGCCCTGCTCCCTCACTCCTCCTGGCCTTTAAATCCCTCCAGCTGCATGTGGTTCCCAAGCCACCATTTGCCTACCTTAATAATAGTGTGGAGAGCAGCCACATCATGTGCTCAGCTGGAGTTTGAGGTTATGCAGCTACGTGTCGAGCAGCCACATGGAGTCTGTGCTCAGCTGGAGTCAACCTCCCACTATGGCAGCAGCTACCATGTAGGATACACAAATTTGAGTGGGTTACTCTGTAGGTGCGAGTCTGGCCCAGTATTCAAGGTGTGTTGCCTTGGTGCTGGGGAATCCTCTCTTCCAGTTCGTGGCTTGCTACAAGCCTCTTGTCTGATCTTGGGCAAAATAGTTCCCACACCTTTTAAATGGGCTGATTACACTCAGGGGTGTAACAAGAGCCTTGGTTTGTAGGGAGCAGTTTGACCTGCTGGGAGCCTTGCCCCCTGGCCTCCCATCCCATGTACTCCATGGGTGGGAACTCATGCTGCTGGAGCTTAGGCCAGGGGGAGTCTTTGCTCCTGCTGCTGGGGCTGAGGGATGCCCCTGCCACCAGGATGGGTTTGGAGGGAGGTGAATCCTCTTGGAGGGAATCCCTGACTGCCAGGCTGAGAGAAACCCCTGAGACTAACCCTTCTGGAGCATAATTTGGGATTACATGAAAAAAGCCAAAGGACTAATAATTCCATTCCAAGCAGAAACAGCGTTATTGGGAATTTACCCAAATATTCCACTATTGAATCACCATCAAGACACATGTAAACTAATGACTTTAGCTGGAATCAACATTATCACCCGAAACTGGGAAAATGCAAGACACATCTCGGAGACAGAATGGTCAAAACGTATGTGGTACATGTACTCTATGGAAAAAATCGCAGCAACTGTGGAGGACAAATCCAAGAAATTCACAACCAAATGGTTTACCTGCATAGAAGTTATCCAAGCTCACACTCTAACAGAGGAATCAAAGTCATACGGATTACTCAATATAAGATATAATACTGCAAAATGACACTCAAATTTTCTACTTTACAAAAAGTTACTATATGGCACAATGTTTGTTTATTATGTTTAAGTTTCAATGTTTTAAAGGGGGGAAAAAATTGCTGACAAGAAAAATGACTGTAACTTACTGTTATAATTACTTACCTGCTTTTATCTTTCTTGTTATGTACTGTGAACAATTTTACAATAAAAAGCTTTCTTATAAAAAAAAGAAAAGAAAAAAGATCCCCCTGCCAGGCTGAGGCTGTGGACAGGGGGTTTCTATAGTGGCTGTTTTTAATGGGGAAGGAAGGAGGGATTGAGAGCCTCCCTGCTTTCACCAGTTATGCATTGGGGAGGAGGGGACTCAGATACTGGTGTGGTAATGGAAATACCCTGGACAGTTAGAGTTCAACTGTGTCAGGACTGGTCCTAACACAGCTGGCTGGACTCCATTCTTCCATGCCTGGGCCCAATCTGGACTGGGGGTGGCTCTGCCCCTGGGGGACTTCATAGTGTTTGTGGGGGTGGGGCAATGCCAAGAAAGGGATAGGGGAATGCCTTAAGCAGCAGCCCCTTTCCTCATGGAGCACCCTCATGTCACAGAGCTTGCAGGAAGTGGGGCCTGTTGTCCAGGGAGACCGATCCCCCCCAGCTCAAGCCTTTTGGGCTGGCTCCCAAACTGACCCCTCCATTTGGTTCTGTTCTGCAACATCCAGTTGGTGTCCTGGAGTCTGTGTACACAATGGCCTGTTAGTGGCTTGGATCGCTACTGTCCGGTGTCCACCCTCTCTCCATAGACCCGCGGGGTGGCGGGAGGGAGGGGGTGGTAAAGTAGGGTTTGCTATTGTTGGCTGCCCTAGCTTTGGACGCTTGCAGTCTGTTTTTTCTCTGGTTGCTGCTGGGGCTGCAAATGAGTCTTCAGTGAGCTCTCTGCAGTCCTTGGAATTTTGGGGGAGCCAAACTTGTGTGAGGCCCCAGTGGACCCCCTCTATGTCCCTGCCTGTTTCCCCTGCCACACAGTGCATGCTGCATCCTTAATCTCTCCACCGAGCCCCCTCTCGCTGGCCCTTGTGAATCATCTCTTCTCGACTCTGCATCTCCTCCTCCCCCACTACATTGACATCTGGCAGGGCCTAAATGATAAAGCAGAGAATGGGGCTGTCCAGGATAAGTGATGGCTGCTGCTGAGCGTTACCCAGCAAGGTGCAGAGCCCATTGTCTATGCCTTCCCTTGAAAGCCCCAGCTTGTTCTGAGCGAGCCTTCGTTTGGAGGCTGGCCCACTGGATCTTGGTAACACAGGTCATTTATTTTGCTGTGTCAGTGAAAAGAAGGGAAAAAACAACCAAAATATCATCTGCTTAAATAAGCACATGAAGCTCCACTGGCTTTGTGTGGAGCTGGAGAGCAGCTAAGTTGGGATGGGATGTCCCCGGCCCCCCCTTTACTATTGTTGGGGCAGGGAGGAGTGAGGAAGCCAGTGTTGCTGTGACAGGGGTTGCTAGGGCAGGTGAAGCAGGGGATCACTGGAGGCAGGGGGCAAGACTTGCATGATCCAGGTGGGCAAGCACATTGGGTGTTTTTAGATGGACGGGGAGCCTGCCCTAGGGAGGTAGTCTGAAACTGCTTGGGAGGTAGTCTGAAACTGCTTCTGGGGTCCACCCCCACGGCTGCCAATTACCAGCTCCACCTGGGTACACATCACATGGGCTGGCGGTGTCCCTGGGGTGTGGTCTGCCTGTGTGGCACCCCCCCAATCATAGAGTTGCGGGTGCTTACCCGACGCTCTAGACTGGCATCTGTGACTCCATGTGCTGAATGGGAGAAGGGATGGACAGGCACAGAGCTACACTGTGAGTCCCCCAAGAGATGAGAAGCAGTGCCACGTTTGGCCATTGCCCTGGGTTTGGCTGGCCCACTCTGTGTGGCGTTCTCCTGGAAGTAGCGGAGCATCCCATGATGGGTTGCCACGGAGCAGCCCCAGCCTGGTTGCCACAGAGCAGCGCACATCTGGAGGGTGCCCTTTAGATGAACCAGTGAACTGGGGGCGACGGGGGCATCCATGGGCAACCCCAGAGCTGCTGTCCATCTGTTTACACCCATTGAAGTAAGGTTTATGAGGTGGGTGGGCTGGGGGCAGAAGAGAGGAAGGTAACATTTCAAAGCATCTGAAAAACAATGAGGGAGCAAGGCAGGCAGAGTAAAAATCAAGTCTGTTACACATTTTTGTAGTGTCTTAGGAAGCCAAATCCAATATGGAATTCATTGGTTTATCCCAGTATGGAATCTCCCTAAACTCCTCTTAAATACCTAACCTCACACCTACTGTTATTGCAGGAAATGGCCTAGGGAAGAGATCAGGGCTGGCCTTAGAATTTGTGGGGCCCATAGTGGTCCCTCCACATTGGGAGTGCCATCCACAGGACTCTAAAGGTGGTCATGTATGGGGCCCTGTTGGGAGGTAGTGGGGCCCCCACACCCTGCCCTGGTGAAAACAGGGGCCACTGCAGACCCCAGAAAGAGCAGGGCCTTGGACGGTCACTGGTTACCCTCTAGTAAGACCATCTCTGGAAGGGATTACTCATTGGGATCTGAATAAGCATTTCCCTAGACCTGGGAGTAAACCAGACACGTTAATCATCCTAATGGATAGAACTTGTACCCATTGTAAGTTGCCCAGAGCTGCCTGTGGCAGGATGGGTGGGGTAAAAATGTCTAAAATAAATAAAATAAATAAATAAACTTGGGGAATCAGAATGCTTCGTATGTTTATATGCTCAAGTTAGGTAAACAGAGTTTGATGAAGACTGATCTTAACTGTGTCTGGGTGATTTCAGACATTATGAGATCACGCTTAACCACAGTGAACCACGGGCAATTCTGCGGCGGGGCCAAAGTGCCCTGCATGTCTGTTCGGCGGCCGCCAGATGTTCACCACAGTCAATACCCACATGGGGTCAAAATCAACCACACTTCCGGAGCTCCGGCCCGGACCATCTCCGAAAGCGTGGTCAAAGAGGGGTGATTTCAGACGTTACAGGTGGGCGGTTCACCACAGTGAACCTCCAGGGGGGGTGAACAGCGCAACCACGCGCGTGGGTGGAAAAGGGACCCAAACAGACATGCCGGGAACGGGACCACGGGCGGGAATCGGGCCGAACCATCGCGGATCGGGGCAGCACAACAGACGTGCAGCCGAACCCCCGCTGGGCGCAAACCTCCCACAAGGCACCGGGCAGGGGCGGGATACAGACATGGCTGCCTGAGGGCAAACAAAGCCAAAAGG
>QEPC01012864.1:961910-982992 GCA_003113815.1 Sphenodon punctatus | reverse complement strand
AAACCACACAGAAACCACATGCAAACTGTGTTTTGTTGCAATCCTTGATCTGGTGTAAAAACGGTGACTGGTGGGTTTCAATCTGTGGTTTTAAATGGGACCAATGATAATCTTGCATGGTTATGTAGAATGCATGGCATTGTCAGTCCTCCTCAGTATCATGAACTACTGGACTCAGGCTGTGACTTGGGTGCTTTACAAGGATGAGTGCCTGTGTTTTGGGTTTATAAATTATTTATTTTAAGCTTGATGTGCATGCAAACGGTGTTTTGTATGTTAACCCTGGGAACTCCTTGCTGCTGGGTTATGCTGCCTACCGTTGCCCTGGCTCTGCCTACTGTTGCCCTGGCTCCGACCCTAGGCTCGCCGGCCTTACTGCCCCTCCAGCCTCAAAGCCCACCAGCCGCCTCTGACTCTGCCAAAGAACTAGCAGCCCCCAAGTCAAGGTGAATACGAGTGATTTTGTCTGCAGAGTAGGTATTCAATTCTTCACAGTGGGAAGATGACTCAACCACAGGATGGAGACAGCCCGGGTTCACCAGGCTGTTCACCGCCCAGAATAGCTCCTCTGGACGGGACTTTGCAGATACTATGACAGCGGAGAGAAGGGCAGTCCTTTGCCACCACCCTAGCCATGCCATAGTCCTTCAAAAACTATCTGTGGTGCAATCAGTCAGCTTTAGTGCGAGTCAAACGTCACCTGTGCTCCAGCCACCTCACCTCCCGCTTCATCCGCCACAGGTCCCCTATAAACCAGCAAGACCTGTGCTGACGCTGTGGGGGAAGCAGATGCCTAGGTACTACTGTGTCAATGACCTTGGTCAGCGTGGTGTTCCACAACTCGACCAGGCCATCTACAGAGCAGCCATCAAAACCAGTGTGTATATTATTGTAGCTTTCAGTTGAATCACACACAGCAGAAGTTTCTTCAAAACAGAACTTTACTAAGAGCTCAGAAGACATGTTTCCATTCTGTACAGACTGCATGGGACAAGATGGAGAACAGAGAGAGGAGAAGAGAGGAGACAAGTGGGGGGGGGGGGACTGTTTCATTCCCTGACCCTCCCCCTACTGGACAAGCCCCATATTAAGCTTGCAATGTGCTTTTACTTGTGACTGTTGCACAATCCAACATATATCCCCCAGAGATTTTTGGAATCCACTTGGCTCCATAAGTCTCTGGGGACGGACCAACCTAACTGGTCCACCACCCTGACAGGGGCTAACAAGTGCAGGGACCTGGGCCCACAGAAGGCAAATTTACAACTCTGAATAATCGTAAATCCAGGATAACAGTGTTCATGGTTAATACTGGTTTAGACTAACACAGAGAATTGAAAAATCCCATGGTGCTTTGCTGCTGAGCTATCAAGCTTCTTAACTGCTGAGAGAGGAATAAACTCTGCTCGCGCCTCCTGCCTGTCTCTGCTTACTACTCCACCCAGCTTCCTGTTATGCTGTCCTTACTCAGGTGTTCCCTACTTTGCTCTGCACCTTCCCCATCTTGCACGCCCCTTCTCCCTCCCATCTGATCTGTGGATTCCAAGGGCACTGGGGAACTGAAGTGGTGGTGGCGTCGTCGGCAGCTGCTGCTGCTGCTGAGCCCTGTGAATGAAGTGATGCTGTAGAAAATGCTTCCTTGACACCAACCAGCTGGGGCTAGCACCAAGGTGGGGGCGTCCAAGACCTGGTTGAGGTCAGAGACCCCACCCAGCACCCTCTCAGCCGACACATGCAGACCCAGGAATGGGGGTACGGGGTCAGTTCTGCAATCAGGTCTGGGATGCCTTCTCCTTGGCACTAGCCCCAACGGGTTGGTGTCCCAGCTCCTCCTCAGCTGCTACAGCAAGAAGCCGAGGAAGGGAGCTTTGGCTTGGGGAGGCTCCGATTCCCAGCTCCCCACCATACATATCTGTATGAAACCACAGATACAGTCTTGCATAGAGTTGTCTGGTCTGCCTAGCACTCTCTATGATTACTGTAAGCTCAGCCTGAACTTATTGTTTACATGGACCTAAATCCGGGCTTATTTTAACCCAGGACTAATAAACTGAGCTTATTTTAACTCAGGACTAATTGAAAAAGAGGTTTTATAAGCACAGAGTTAGGCTGCGTTTCCATCTGCGGCGGCAGTGGCGGCAGCGGGAGGGGCGAGGGAAGACGCGGCAGCGCGGAGGAGCCGGTCGACGGGAAAAGAGCTGGTGCAAACAGGGATCTGCCGCAGATTCTCTCGTGCATGTCAGGGTGCAAAATCCTGCCCTGACATGAGCGAGAGAAGCCGCGGCAGATCCCCATTCGCACCGGCTCTTTTCCCGTTGGTCGGCTCCTCCGCGCTGCCGCGTCTTCCCTTGCCCCTCCCGCTGCCGCCACCGCCACCGCAAATGGGAGCACAGCCATAATTCTGAAACCTGGGCTTGTTATACTGGGAAAACTTGTTTAAACAGACTTTTAAGCATTGGATAAGAAAAATAAATCTGGGCTTAGCATCCATGTAAAAATGCCCTCTGTGTTTGACTCTGGTGCTTGGTTGATATTCTGAAGTGCTGGATTCTGATACTGCTTCTGTCACTTTCTGACTGGTTATCGTTGGGCAAGTCACCAGCTTCATTTTCGCTGGCTATTACAATGAAGGGGGGAGAGGGAGAGGCTTCCATATCTCCCAATTTTTCAATTGAGCAAAGAGGGACAAACGCCCTGCCTCATGGCCAATAAGCTTCACCCTTCACTCACTTGCAGAGACACACAGGAGCATTCACATGTTCACTCACACTTCCATTCACACATGTGGCAGGGGACAAAGCTGCCTCTCTAGTAGCAACAGCTCCATAGCACCACTCAGCTGTGCATGAGGAAGGCTTGGGAATTGGCTTTAGTGGTGATGTGGCCCAGCTGTGCACAGGACCCCTAGTGGCAGCCATCTGCTCTGGTCATGAACATGTGTAAGGGGCTCTGGCAGCAGCTAGCAGAACGTTGGGATACTTTGGTGCTCTGCTGGCCACTGCCTCCAAAAGCAGAGCATCGCCTGCCTTATGTGGGACTTTCTTGCCAAGGTTCCCACCTAATCTGGGACTGTTGGGAGGTGTGGTCTTCTAATCTCAAAAGCCAAACGGCTGCTTCAGATTTCAAGGGGGTTGTATCAGACTACCGGCAAGGTAAATAATTGCAGCAGGCTGATTGTCAAATGGCTTGAGCCTGAACACCAAGGCTAATGGTTTTATGGGCACAATGAGCATTGGAGACACTGGGAACTGGCAGCAGAACAAGCCGCAGGCCCAATTCAGAGCAGAGAGATCTCCCTCATAACTCTGCAAGGAAGATCCTAGTTGGTGCTATCACCTTCCTCTGAGAGGAAACCCAGAGGGGACAGGGCAAAGGGGCTGTCATGCTCCTTTTTGATACAACCCTATCCATTATGGAATGGTGTGACTTCATTATGCTCTATGAGGGGCAAGGTCACATCAGAATAGGGTTGCCACCTGTGCTGGTTTTTTATCTGACACTCCCATAGGCCAAAGTGGAAGTGTCAGGTAAAAACAATGGAAGGTGGCAACTCTACATCTGAAAGAGGGTGTAAAAGTCCTTATGCCCCACCCCCTTTCTGACATGGCCACCCTCTGCCATCCCTGGAAGACCCAATTCTTTGAGTTAGTGGGGGTGTCGCTGGGTTTCCTGGAGAAACAGACTTCCACTGGAGCCCTGAGACAGTGGGTCAAAACCTTGAGTGTTAGCATGAAACCTGTGCAGGTGGTAACCCTAGACTTAGGCGGCATTCAGACGTGTGTTTAAATCGCACAGCTGCGGCGACGGTGGCATCGTGCAATTTAAAGAACCCCGCACTTCCGGGTTGGTGTGAATGCGGTGAGCGCGCACATTTCCACCTAGCCCGAATTTTTGGAGCACGGTTTGAAAAGCTGCTCGGAGCAAAATTTGGGCTAGGTGGAAATGTGCGCGCTCACCGCATTCACACCAACCCGGAAGTGCGGGGTTCTTTAACTCACACGATGCTGCCGCCGCAGCTGTGCAATTTAAACACACGTCTGAATGAGCCCTTAGTCCCTGAATGATTGGCTTCTTGTTATTGCTTAGGGGTTTCTAGTTGCCCTTGTAGAATCACATAATTGTAGGGTTGAAAATGACCTCCAGGGTCATCTGGTCCAACCCCCTGCTCCAAGGCAGGATATCCTACAGCATCGCAGACAGATGCTTGTGCAGATGATTTTGATAACATCCAAGGAAGAAGATTCTAAAACTTCCCTTAGCAGCCAAGTCCATTTCCATTGCTCAACAGTTCTTACAGTTAGGAAGTTTTCCCAACTATTTAATCAAAATCTACTTTGCTACAAATTAAGCCCATTCTATCTTGTTCTATCTTGCATGGAAGTGGAGAAAAATTTTCACAATCTTTTTTGTGACATCTTTTTAGATATTTGGAAACTGCTGTTGTGTGTTCCCTCATTTCACCTTCATTTTCTTTTCTCTAGACTACATACTTAATTCTTTCAGCCTTTCCTCATATGGCTGGCCTCCCAGTCCTTGATCATCTTGGTGGCTCTCCTCTGAATCTTCTCCAATTTGTCTACAGCCTTCTTGAAGTGTGGTGCCCAAAACTGAACCCAATATGCCAGACGAGGTTTCGCTAGTGCTGAGCAAAGCAGCATCACCACCTCCCATGTCTTGGATATGATGCAACTGTTAATGCAGCTCAAAGTGTCTTTATCTGTTTTGCAACAGCGTTGTGCTGTTGACTCAGGTTCAGTTTATGATCCACTAACTCCAGAATCCTTCTCTGCAATACTATGGCCTAGCCAGTTGTCCCCCATTTAATATTTGTGCATCTGGTTTTTTTGTACCTATGTGTGTGTCATACTTTGCATTTGTCTTTATTAAATCTCATTTTATTTCTTCTGGCCCAGGTCTCTATTTTATCTAGCTAATTTTTGTATTCGAATCCTGCCCTGCAAAGTGTTTACAACCCCTCCTAGTTTTGTCACCTACAAACTTGATAAGTATATTATGCATTCACACAGCTGCACAGTATTATTTGAGCTCTCTCTCTCTCTCTCTCTGTCTCTCACCAGAGCCAAGTAAAGCTGCCATTACCTCCAGTGTCCTGGATACATGCATCCCTGGATGAGAGAGTGTTAGGAATAAATGTTTCCAGGTGCAGAAAGATTACTTTGTACTCTGAAGTGGCGAGGTAAGGGGCCTGGCCCTGCAGCTAGAGACGGGCCAGGCCTAATGTGAGGGTTGGGATGGAAAGGAAGGTCCCCATGCCCCCACTTCACCTGCTCTCTGCGTAGAAGACCCAGGAGCTGGAAATAGCTGCCTTGCTGTCTTGAACACTTAAAAGGCCATTTCTCCCTGGGCCGTGGCATCAGATGTGCAATCGGAGAGTGCCTTGTTTCCCCAGAAATGCACCCCGCTTGGCTGCTGGAGGAGAATAGGAAGAAAGGAAAGGAGAGTTCCTAGCAAGGCCCCATTAAGGAGTAGTTGAGAGGGTGCCCAGGTGGTGCAGCTCAGCTGTTAAATTGGATGCTGTGGCTAATTAGGGAGCCAGCGAGGGCAAGGAGATGGCAGAGATGAGGGAGGAGATGTTTGGAGACAAGAAGATGCTGGTAGCTACTGTCTCCATGGGATACACAGCTGGCTCCAAGTATGGCAAGGTCTGGCTCCTCTCTTTGGATCTCAGTGCGTATGCTGCTCATGTGTCCAGGGTGGAAAAGCTGGTTAACATTTCAATAAAGGGTTTTCCAAAGATGTCATGGACCAAGCTGGGGTGTGGACAGCTTCCTGCCTGCTCCCTTATGCAGCCCAAAGCGAAACCTGCCATTTGTCCTGGTTTGGGCTGGAGAAAAGCTTGCAATGGAGAGCATAAGAACACAAGAAATGCCCCACTGGGTCAGACCAATAGTCCACTTAGTCCAGCATCCTGTCTCTAATAGGGGCAACTTTGGTTGCTTCAAAGAAGTGCACAACAGGTCATAAAGAAGTCATTCCCTGTTGTTCACTCCCAGCCCCTGACAGTCAGAGGCCTCATCCCCTGACCAGCCTAAGAGGACTGGAATACAAGTCATATGAGGAAAGGCTGATGGCATTGGTCATTGTTTACTAGTCTAGAGCAGGGGTGGAGAACCTCAGGCCTGGGGGCCAAATGTGGCCCACAGCAAGTTTTTATGTGGCCCTTTTCCAATTCCTGGATCTGGCCCTTGGTTCAATTTTTTACTTCTGATCACTGAAAAACTGAGCTCAAGGGAAGGGAACAGAGATGAGGGCATGCAAACAAGGAAAGGGGACAGTTCCATGGCACAGATCCATGATCTGGGCCCTCCTTTCCCTGAATGCATCCCTTAAGCACCCCCACCCCAACTTCTGTGTGGCCCTGTGTGGCCCCCGATCTAGAGAAAAGAAGATTGAGGGGAGACATGTTGATAGTTTCCAAATATTTAAAGGGATGCAAAAAAAAAGATGGAGACCATTTGTTCTCCATTGCTACTGGACGAGAAACAATGGTTCTAAACTGCAGAAAGGTAGATTTAGGTTAAATATTAGGGGTGGGGGGGAAATACTAAGTGTTAGAACAGTTCAGCAGTAGGGGAAGCTGCCTAGGGAGGTTGTGGAATCTTCTTCACTGGAGGTTTTATTTTTTTATTTATTTATAAATAATATTGCAAGCAGCCCGCGGATGGCTTACAATATTAAAACACATAAAAACAGTCAAATCATAAAGTACAATAAAAAGGGAGGCACCAAACCAAACTGCCCCCTTCCCCCCATTCCCCTACACCCCATCTCCCTCACCAAAAGCCAGGTGGAAAAGCCAGGTTTTCACATACGGAAGGAGGGGAGATCCGGAGCTACCAGGGCCTCCACCGGGAGGGAGTTCCACAGTCTAGGTGCAGCCACTGAGAACACCCTCTCCATAGTGCCCCCCGGGCCACATGGGGGACCTTGAGAAGGGCGCCCCCAACGGACCGCAGAGGCCGCTCCAGAGCACGGAGAGCAAGGCAGTCCCATAGGTAAGTCGGGCCAAGGCCATATAGGATTTTCTAGGTCAAAGCCAATACCTTGAATCAGGCCCGGAAGACCATAGGCAGCCAGTGCAGAGCCCGGAGCACCGGTGTAATGTGCTCACAGCAACCCGTCCCCGTAAAGAGATGGGCCGAAGCATTCTGCACTAGCTGCAGTCTAGCACCATCACCGTAGGTAGCCCCACGTAGAGTGCGTTGCAATAGTCCAGTCTTGAGGTAATGAAAGCATGGATGATGGTGGCCAGGTCACTGTCTGAAACATATGGCTGAAGCTGTCGCACCAGATGTAACTGGTGAAACGCACTCCTCACCACAGCCCCCACTTGGAGATCCAGGCGGAGCTGTGGATCGAAGAGTACGCCCAGATTATCGATGATGGGAACTGCCACATCCACTGCCCTTCCCACCACCATCACCTCTGTTTTGTCGGGATTCAACTTCAGTTGGCTTGTCCTCATCCAATCCCCAACAGCCGCCAGACATAGGGTAGGCGGGTCAGATGAAAGTGAGAGGTAGAGTTGGGTGTAATCAGCATATTGATGACACCGCACCCCATACCGTCTCACGACCTCCCCAAGTGGCTGCATATACATGTTGAACAAAAGCGATCAAGAGTTTTCAAGAAAAGACTGGATGGGCATCCATTAGGGATGTTTTAGGTTTAGGGTATCTTGCCTCAGAACAGTGGGCTGGACAAGATGATCTATTAGATCCCTTCTAACTCTAGAGTTCTATGATTTTGTAATAGTCATTTATAGACCTACCCTCTAAAAACCTATCCAATCATTTTTTGAACCTGTTGGCCTTCACAACATCCTCTGGCAATGAGTTCCACAGGTTAATTGTACACTGAGCAAAAAAGCATTTGCTTTATTTTACTTTAAACCTACTGCCAGTTAATTCTATCAAGTGTTCCCTAGTTCTATTATTTTGAGAGAGAGAGAGAGAGAGTAAAAAACAGTTCCTCTATTTGCTTGCTCTGCATCACTCATGATTTTGTAAACTTCTGTCCTATCTCCCCTCAGTTATTTCCAAGCTGAAAAGCCTCCTTGTATGGAAGCCATTCCATACCTTGATTATTATTATTATTATTAACAAACATTTATATAGCACCAGCAGTGTACCTGGCACTTTACAAAGTAATAAAATAGACACAGTCCCTGCCCCTAGGGCTTACAATCTGAGAGACAGGAGCTGGGGGAGAGACTTAGGAAGGGGAACAGAGGGAGAGACAAGGGGTCTAACATTCATGAAGATGCGAGGTCTCAAGTGCACGTACTTGGCTTGGTTACGATGAGAATGACAGCAGGCAGGTCCATGTTGCAAGGATAAGGGTAAACCGATCGTAGGTATAGGAATAGTGGCTCAGCAGGATAAAGAGTCAGACAGAGCAGAGCGAAAGAGGTGAGTTTTAAGGAGAGATTTGAAGGTATGAAGGGAGGGGGCAAGGCGGATGTGGACAGGGAGGGAGTTCCAGGCATGGGGGGCAGCAAGTGAGAAGGGACGAAGGCGCTTAGGGGAGCAGGGAAGGCGTGGAAGGGTGAGAGAAGGGACAGAGGAGGAGCGAAGTGCACGGGCTGGAGTATGGAGGGCGATAAGTGCAGAGAGGTAGGGGGGAGCAAGGTTGTGAAGAGCTTTATAGGTGAAGACTAGGAGCTTGTGCAGGATTCGTTCAGGAAGGGGAAGCCAGTGAAGCGAAGAGAGGAGGGGCTGCACATGGTCGAAGCGACTGGCGAGGTAGATGACCCTGGCAGCAGAGTTTTGGACAGAGATGAGGGGAGAAAGGTGAGACCGGGGAAGGCCAGTGAGAAGGAGGTTACAGTAATCGAGGCGAGAGATGACCAGAGCATGAACAAGAGTTTTGGCAGACGAGACAGAGAGAAAAGGGCGAATCTTAGCAATGTTATGGAGGGAGAAGCGACAGGATTTAGCAACAGAGTCAATGTAGGGTTTAAAAGAAAGGGCTGAGTCAAAGATGAAGCCTAGGCTACGGGCTTGGGGGACAGGCAGGATGGTGACTCCATCAATAGTTATTGACAGTGAGGAAGGAGAGGAAGGATGAGGGGGGAAGATAAGGAGTTCAGTTTTAGCCATGTTGAGTTTGAGTTGACGTTGAGACATCCAGGTAGAGATGTCAGAGAGACAGTTGATGAGACGAGCTTGAACAGAGGGAGAGAGAGAGGGAGTAGAGAGATAGAGTTGAGTGTCATCAGCATAGAGGTGGTATTGGAAGCCATGGGAGGCAATGAGTTTGCCTAAGGATGAGGTATAGATCGAGAAGAGGAGAGGGCCAAGAACAGAGCCTTGAGGAACACCAACTGAGAGGGGGAAGGAGGAGGAGGTGGAGTTGGAGAGAGACACATTAAAGGAGCGGTCAGAGAGGTAGGAGGAGAACCAGTTATGGACAGAGCCACAAAAGCCAAGGGAGTGAAGGGAATCCAGCAAGAGTGAGTGGTCAACAGTATCGAAGGCAGCAGAGAGATCAAGGAGGACAAGAATGGAATAGAGACGTTTAGATTTAGCCACCAGAAGATCGTTGGTGATCTTAGCGAGAGCAGTTTCAGTAGAATGAAGGGGGCGGAAGCCAGATTGGAGGGGGTCAAGGGAGGAGTTGGAGGATAGGAAGTCAAGGCAGCGGGAGTAGACAACACGTTCAAGCAGCTTGGAAGCAAAAGGAAGGAGTGAGACAGGACGATAGCTAGAAGGGTCAGAGGGGTCAAGAGTGGACTTTTTGAGAATAGGAGAGACTGTGGCATGTTTGAAGGCAGAAGGGAAAGAGCCAGTAGAGAGGGAGAGGTTGATGATGTGCAGGAAGGAAGGGGCGACAGTGGGAGTAATGGAGGTGAGGAGGCGGGAAGGAATGGGATCAAGGGGGCAAGTGGAAGGGTTGGAGGAGGAGAGCAGAGAGGAGATTTCCTTAAGGGAGGCAGGGGAGAAGGAGGACATGAGAGAAGGAGGGGGAGGAGGGAGAGGGGTGGGAGTGGGAAGAGAGGAGTGGGAAGCGATGTCGAGGCGGATCTTGTCTATCTTGGAGGTGAAGAAGGAGGCAAGATCCTGAGCAGAAAGGGAAGAAGGAGGGGGAGGACAGGGAGGCTTGAGGAGGGAGTCAAAGGTAGAGAACAGGCGGCGAGGGTCCCGAGAACAGGACTCAATGCGGGAGGCATAGTAGTGTTGTCTAGCAAGGGAGATAGCAGAAGTAAGGGTGGAGAGACAGAATTTGAAGTGAAGGAAGTCAGCGTGAGAATGGGATTTGCGCCAGAGTCGTTCAGCAGCACGAGTGCAAGAACGGAGGTGGCGGATACTAGGGGTGAGCCAAGGACGGGGGTTGTGGGAGAAGGCAGGGCGGGAAGAGAGAGGGGCATGGGAGTCAAGTGTGGAGGAGAGAGAGGCGTTGAGAGCAGAGACAGCGGAGTCAGGGGAGGAGGAAGAGAAGACTGTAGGAAGAAGGGGAGAGAGAGAGGAGGCAAAGTCCAGGGGATCAATAGCTTGAAGGTCACGGAAGGGGCGTAGAGAAGGGGAAGAGGAGGGGGGACAGTGGGAAATGTTGAAAGAGGCAAGGAAGTGGTCTGATATAGGATGAGGATCGAAGGAGAGATCAGCGACAGAGCAGTTTCTAGAGAGGACAAGATCAAGAGAATGGCCATTAGTATGGGTGGGGGAGTTGGTCCAAAGGTGGAGGTTGAAGGAGGAGGCTAGGGAGAGGAAGCGAGAGACTGAGGGCTGAGATGGGTCATCAACATGAATGTTGAAGTCACCAAGGATGAGAGTGGGGATATCAACAGAGAGGAAGAAAGTGAGCCAGGACTCAAAGTCAGAAAGAAAGGAAGAGAGAGGACCAGGGGGACGGTAGATGACAGCAACACGTAGATGGAGGGGGGAGTAGAGGCGCACGGAGTGAGCCTCAAAGGTATGGAAGGAGAGAGAGGGGGGAGGAGAAATTGGTTGGAACTGACAGGATTTAGCAAGAAGGAGGCCCACCCCACCACCCCGTCCTTCAGGGCGGGGTTGGTGAGAGAAGGAGAGACCCCCACAGGAGAGGGTAGCAGGCGTGACAGAGTCCGAGGGAGTGATCCAAGTTTCAGTAAGGGCAAGGAGCTGGAGGGAGCGAGAGAGGAAAAGATCATGGATATAGGGAGCTTTACTGATAGATGAGCGACAGTTCCAGAGGGAGCAGAAAAATGGTAGTTGATGAGGGGGGAGGCAAGGAATAGGGATAAGATTGGGAGAAGGGGAGCGTCGTGGTAGGCTAGAGACAGGAGGAATAGGGATAAGATTGGGAGAAGGGGAGCATCGAGGAAGGCTAGAGACAGGAGTGGAAGGGGAGCAATGAGAGAAAGTAGCCAAGGGAGCAAAGGATGTATGGGGGAGGTTAGAGAGTGGTGATCGGTTGGGGGGAGGAAGAAGCTGGGAGGAGAAAAGTAGAGGAAGAAAAAGATGGACAGGAAGAGGAGAAGGAGAGGAGGGAAAGAAAAGGCGAGAAAATAGGGCAGACATGTTAGTGAGTAAGATAGGAGGGGGAAGTACAGTAGAAAAGAAATGGAGAAAAGTACCTGTAAGGCGCGCGCCTTTAGGCGCGCGCTTTTCGGCCCGCTGGTCGGTGGAGCTTGGGGCGGCAGGAAGGCCAAGCCCCAGGAGAGTCGTGGTGTCCTCGAGCGATGACAGCCGAGGATGCTGGGAGCGTATGCAGACGAGCTGCAACCTCACCAGTCTTATCCTTATCTTTGTTGCCTTTCTCTGAACCTTTCCCAGTTCTGCTATGTTCTTTTTGAGATGGGGCAACCAGAACTGCACATAGTATTCAAGGTGCTGGCACAACATGTATTGATATAGTGTGATTTCAATATTTTCCATCAACACAGAGAGTGCCTAGAGGCAGCAAAAGTCATGCAGGCATCGGGAGGTATCTGCTACTCTCAGTCCTTTCCTTCCCTATGTCAGTTGCCTGAGGTGACCAATCCAGATCTTCCTCTTGTTCGATGCCATCAGACTGTGATCCCCATTGGGAGACTAAATAATTCTTGTGACCTCAAGTTTTGGAAACTTCTAGTCAATTATGCAGCTCCAGTCTCATTGGGATCCCATTTGTCAATGTGGTGACCCCACTTAGGGTCCTGCTCTATATTGAGGGTTCCAAACTATGGGTTGAGATCCCAAGTGGGGTCTTGTCATCTGTCGATAGGGTTGCCACCTGTAGAGTCTCTGGGCTCCAGGGAAATCTCTGATATTTCTGGGGTCACCCAGGAGCACCCCCAGTAATCAAGAGAAATTGGGGGCTTCCGGAGTGGCTGGGGGTGGCCATAAGGACTTTCCCACCCCCTTTTTGTCATGTCCCACCCCTATGGGATGTCATGGCACTCCTCTGGGGGTGGGGTTACATTGGAAAGGAGTGTGACAGTTCCTTTGCCCCACTCCCTTTCCAACATGGCCCTGCTGCTGCCTGAGGAATGTCATGGTGAAAGCCCAGAGGAGGGCAGTGGTAACGGTATCTGGGGATGGGGCCACAATCCTGATTGGTATTTGATAGACCTTGCATGTCTTCATTGCTATCTGGGATTATGCATAAGCCTCAGAATGGGGTCATACAGCCGAAAGGTTTGAGGTTTGCTGCCGGAGGATAGCAGCTATGGCTGGGTTGAATGAATTTCATATTTGCAAAGATAGTGAACATATTTGTGAGTGATTTCAAATTTAAGTTCATCACCATAGCAAAATTTGCAACTTCAGTTATTTGTTTACTTGGTGTTTTGGTGTGAATGGCAAAATCCCAAAGTGACCAAAACCACAACATGAATATTCAAAACAGCAAACAAAGGCCATTTTAAAATGAGACACTCTCAGGCATGGACACCCAGTGTCCATGTGGGGGAGTGTCTCATTTAAATGTGAAGGTGTGTGGGTGCGCACTCTCGCAGCTCATGCATCTCCACCCACCCCCCACTCATGGAGCTATTGGTGAAAAGGCGGGTTGCTCCATGCATGGAGGTGGGTGGAGATGGGTGTGCGCTTGTCTGCACCATCCCCTCATGCACAGCCCCCACCACACAGAGTCCAGGTCCACCCCCACCCCATTTAAAACTGGCCAAAATTGGACATGGATGTTGCTTTATGTTTGCTTTGTTAAAACAGAGACAAATATACTGAATTTGTCAATTTTATTTCCTCCCAACAGTCCCTGAGTAGGGGAGACAGTTGCTCTTTGGATGCAGATCCCAAAGTCCCTCTTTAAGGAGAGAGGGAGACAAAATGACCAGTATTCAAGCCTCAGGCACCTCTTTCCTGGATGCCTCCCAGGAGAAACACTTGAGAGGACAATGGAGAGATGATGGAGTGACTAGAAATTAAGTAGAATGATAAACAGGAAAGCATGTGTGTGTTCCTCTTTTATGCACTTGGAATGTTGGGACACGAGGTGTGTGTATGTGTGTGTGTGTGTGTGTGTGTGTGCATGCGTGAAACATGGAGGTCATTGGCTGAAGGGGCAGGGACTTGTCCTTCTTTGGCTGCTCAAAATGTTAGGAGGTATGGAGTTTGGTTTTTGCACCAAATATTTGTTTCAGCCGTAGTATTGACTCCCTGTTTAGTGCTTCTCACCGGAAGTGAGTTGTTAAGAGAGCAGCAAATGCCAGGCTGTTGCAAACTTGTTGTAATGTGTCTGGGTCTCCAAACCAGCTGGTGCCTGTAATTATGAACTCAGGCTTGGTATGTAGTGTTGGTATAACTGACTATTGTTCACAGAGAGGAAAACTGGAACAACTGGGAATGGGACAGTTAACCTCCCGGGCCTCACAGAATCAACCCTTGCTCCTATTAGAGAGGATTCAATGGAAATCAGGGCTGTTTGTCTACAACAAATGCCTGCTATAAAGCCAGTGAGCTGAAACAGAGCAGAGCAGTGTATCATGGGAATGCCCTATCCTGCCTCATGTGGAGGATGATCCTGCAAACATGTACATATTTTATTTTTTTACATGTATAGTCTGCCCTATCCCAAGGGCTCAGGGTGGGTTACAGCACTTAAAAACACATGCAATAAATACAAAAAACCCCGCACTAGAGATATAAAGTAAATAAATATAAATATACCTGCCTGCCCCAAGCCTATCCCTACCTACCTGGTCAAATAGGGAGGTTTTGCTTTGCCTCTGGAAAATGCTCAGACTTGGGCTTTGGCAAATGTCCAAGGGAAGGGCATTCCATAGCTGTAGGGCAGCCACTGAGAATTTCTCTCTGCAGGCCTTGACTGTATGCGCTTGGTGCAAAGACAGAGAATTAGCAGGAAGTTCTTCATCATCAATGAGGCTAGGCAAGGCAGTGACAGAGGGTGTTTTCAGACGTTACACGGAACCGATTCACCACAGTGGATTCCCAGCGGTGGTGAACCGAACAACTACCCCCTGTGGTCAAGGAAAGCCCTGAACAGACATGACGGGATTGGGACCACGGCAGGGAATCGGGCCGCCAGACCACGGACCGGGGCAGCGCAACAGACGTGACGCCGATTCCCGGCCGTGGTCAAAACACCCACAAGGGAGGGGCAGGACACAGACATGGCCACCTGAGGGAAACGAAGCCAGAAGGGACAAAAGGAAATGCCCACACAAGGGAAACGGGAAGGGAGGGGGAAGAGGGAGGAGAGCCGCAGAGGTACCACACACAACAGGCACAGAGACAATGAGGGCACAGTGGGACACACAGCACACACACACGAATGGGTGTGCACGCACCCAGACGGGAAAGGGAGGGAAGGGGGGACACAGCGGGACAGACAACATACATGGCACAACAGGCACGGGGGTGGGGAGGAGGGCATGGGACAGGGAAGAGGGGGGGAAACAGCCCGGGGGCAGGGCTGGACACAGGCAACGGCAACCAGAACCCCCACAACAGCACAGTCTGCACGGGCACCCCCACAGCAACACAGGCAGTCCCGGAATGGGGGGCCCCAGAAGGCCGGGGCACAGGCACCGGGGGAGGCCACACAGAACAGGGAGCGGCCCGGGAATGGTCCAGGAGGCACACACGGACCCCAAGCGCAGGCGAGGATGCCATGGAGGGGAGCCAGGAGAGCCGGGGTCATGCAGCAGGTCCAAAGTCACATACCCCACCCCACCCCACCAGGAGGAAGGCGAGAGGTGCAGTCTGGGGACCCCAGAACCCCAAGGTCACACAGGCACCCATGAGGGGGTGCAGGGGTGCAGGAGGGGGCGCAGGTGGACAAGGATGGTCAGCTGCACCCAGGGGAGCTGGGGGGGGGGGCATGCAGAGAGCCAGACTAAGACACTGGAGATGGGAGCTAGCAGCCAGCCCAGGTGAGGTGAAAAGCCTCACCTCCTGATTTCCCAAAGCTTTACACCTAAACCATATTCACAAGGTGGAAACAGGATGTGTTACAGCATGTTTAGGCAAGATGCGACTCCTAAAGGTAACTGCAGTTAGCAGGGTGCTGAGGGCGCCCTGTGGAAGTGTGTGCTGGGAAGATCCCTAGAAGAGTTTGGCTTGCAGGAGCAGAAGCTACAGGGAGGATTACCCACTAACACCTGTGTATCTCTGTGACTCCTCCCCCAGGTAACTGCAGTTAGCAGGGTGCTGCACTGAGGGTGGTGTCCTCAGGGGCGGCGGCCGAAGGGCGCCGCCAAAGGGCGAAGCAGCCGTTGACGGAGCCATTAGCGGAGTCAAGGAGGCGGAGGCGGGACTCTGCTCCACTGAACGGGGACCCTTACATGCTCCATCTGCAGTGGTGGGAAGGGCGCATCTTGAATAGGAAAGAATAGCTTACTCATCTCTTGGCGGAGCCACTGCGGAGCCGAGAGGGAAAGCGTTGGTGTGGCGGCTTATTGGACTGGCTCTCTTCACGTGACCCAGCCCAACCTGTTGAATAGACCCACGCTGCCGGAGGTGCGCGGCCTTGGGTGCAAGGCCAGGGGCCAGGAACTATTGCTATTAAAGCGTCCGGGTTAGGAGTACCCCTGCTATGGAAAAGAAACGTGGCCGAGATCCTTCGCCGTGTTCTTCAGACGAGGACCTGCTGGCTAAAATTCCAAGGAGCCATGACCCTCACTTGGTAAACAAATCAGCCCTTTCGCATGCCTCCCCCACTTGTCTGTTGCCCCATGGGGGGGAGGGACGGACAGGATCGCCTCCCCCAGCATGCCTCTCCCCCTCTCCTGGGGGTGAGCATGTGCCACAGTTGTGTGGAGACGATGCAACCAAGACCTATTTACTCCACCAGACTAACCTAATTGCTAAAATGGTGGAGGCTCTCTTTGTAGGTATCAAGAACCTAGACTCTTCCTTAAAGGTGGTCAAATTTCAACTGGCCGAATTAGTCAGTAAGCCCCAGTAGACCATTCTGACATGAGACCTCCCAAGTCAGCATTTGCTCTGGGAAGAGCAAGAGACTCTCAGAAGATAATCTTTCTGCCCCGCACCCATAGGTGCCCTGTGCTAAAGTGGATGAAATTCTACTGTATGTTGGGCGTGACCACAGGGGGTTAGCCCATGAGTGGAAGGATTTGGGGCAGGTCTCCCAGCACCTTTCTTACTTTTTGGGAAGGACGATCCAAACTTCTATGATCAAGAGTATAGTCTGGCTTCCCAGGTCTAGGACTTGTACTGTTACGTATTTCCGTTACCTCCCAGGATTTGGTTTTGGATTTATTTAAAGCTAGGAAATCTCTACTGAGAAGGTCCAACCCCACTTGTTTGGGAGGGGGGGACTTGGTTCCATTATCTGATTTGGCCACTAAGGGCATGTCCCAGCAGGGCCCGTTAGGGGATCCCCAGCAGAAGGAAGTTGTAGGCCTGGTGGCCCCCAATTTATGGGACCCCTCTTTTGGGAGGGGTGATGATGTAGCCTTAATAGACCTGGGGCTGTCTGATTTAACTCAGCCCCAGCCGATGGAAACACAATCCCAGGCTCCTATCCCTGCCCCTCTGGGTCTGGCTGTGTTCCAGGCCCCAGTCCCGACTGAATAAAAACCCAAACATAAGAGAGGAACATACTTGGAAGGGGAGGCCTCTGGGGAGGATAAGTACCAGCGACAAAGAGCATCACCCCACCTGGGATGTGTTTAGACAGCTCCCAGCAGTGGACCAAGATGACTGCTTGCTGCGATTGAGTCATATCAATAGTGGTACCCAGGGCTACGAGGGAGATATTGGGGCAGCCAACCCCTCTGCGGTTTCAGGGAGGACGAGTCCCTTTCTGCACACTCCCAACTCCAGTGCCCTTGCAAGTCAGGCAGGGGTTAGCCTGGATACTGGGGAAAAAGGGATGCTTTTACAGGACTCAGGTGCAGTAACTAATAGCCTCTTACATGGCCAAGGCCGCAATAACCACCTGGTTCAAAAAACTTTATCGAAGTACTTTGCACAGGCAAGAAGGAAAGGCGATAGCCTAAGGCAAAAACCCAGCGAGGTAGCATTGACCCATCCAAATAGCAATGCCACGGGCATAGCGGAGGACCTACATGTACATTGCCCCCAGAGTATGTCTGCCATAGGATGACATAAGGACAGGGTGCCCTCCACGAGGACAAACCCCAGGGTTACCAATGAGGGAAGGGGGGGACCTTGTAGTTATGTCCTGGAATATATCAGGTGTTAGAGCAAAATTGGGGGACAGGGATTGGCAGGATTTTTTGGAGTCTTCTGACCTCGTTTGTTTGCAGGAAACTTGGGTTAAATCGGAAGATAGCTTGGATATTGAAGGGTTCCAGTCTTTTCTCCATGGTGGGAGGAAAGGGCGAGGCAGGGTTTCTGGAGGACTTGCCTTCTGTGTTATGAACAACTGTCAGTATAATTTTCCCCGGCTTGATACTATGAGGCCAGAATACCAAGCAGGACTGATTCAGTTAAGTCGTCCCAGAACCCAATTTGTACTTTTTAATGTCTATATCCCGCCAACTGCATCGCCTTATTATGAGGAGGATGTTTGGGCAGCCCTGGAGAGGGAGATCTTCTCGTTTGAGGATCAGTTCCCAGAGGCAGTATTTGTCCTGTTGGGTGACTGGAATACCTGCTTGAGTACCAGTAGTGACCCTCCTTCTATTCTGGGGTGTGTGTGACATGGAGGGGTTGTCAGAGGCTGCTCGGCGAAGGAAATTGCTGGAGGGGTTGGCTTCTAGGTTGGATATGATTGTATTAGAAGAGGCTCCCTCATCTATCATCGAAAGGGGGGTTACTTTCTTTGACCTGCAGGGCAGAAGCAGAGTTGACCTTATTCTGGTCAACTCTCGATCCTGCAGTTCTTTTAGCCAACCGGAGAGTATATTAAGACCTGAAAGTGACCATGTCGCCCTTACCTTCTCCATTAAAGGGGAAGGAGCATTGAGATCTGGGGCTAGGAAGCCCTATGGAGGTAGGGCTACTCCCCAGACAAGAACATTGACTCCGGCAGAAATGGCCGGGACATTGCAGGATTTTTGTTGTTGTTCTAGGTTTGCTCATTTGTTTACCCAGCGAGAGACGTGTAGGGACCCCAATGGGCAAGTGCGATATTATGAGGGCATTTTGAGGCTCTTTGCTGACAACTTGAGACCCAAGCCAAACGCTGCTTTATATAACAACAAAGATAAGTGGTATGATATGGAGTGCAGATGGATGAAGGCCCAGTTAGTAAGGTCTAAGCGACAATGGGTGGGGTGGGGTGGGGGGCAAGGACTGATACGAGGGGTGGAATTCAGAGATCTTAGGCTAGCCTACTCCAAATTGCTGAGTGCCAAGCGGGCCGAGTACTACAACAGGAAGTGAGCTAGCATTGCAATGGACTTAGGAACAGGGAATACGAGTAGATTCTGGTCTACCTTGAATGCCATTATAAATCCCAGGAGTGGGGTTGGTAGCCAAGGAATTTCCATAGTCCAGTGGGAATCCTTTTTTTCAAACCTGTATGAAGAACGGACACTAGGACTTGACGACTTGCCTGATATGACAAGGTGTGGGGGAGGTTGCCTATGGCAGAAGGAAGAGTTCTCTGAGGCCATTATCATTGATGCTATCATGACCCTGAAAGTGGGCAAGGTGGCAGGGCCGGATGGAGTTACAGCCGGGGCCCTTCAAACCGCCCCCACGAGGTGGGCCCATCTCTTTTCCATATTATTTACTATGGTAACCAACACGGGCATTGTCCCCCCATCTTGGTCTTCTTGCTGCATAGTTCCTATCTACAAGAAGGGTCAGACCCAGGATCCCTCATGTTACAGGACAATTAGCCTTTTGTCCATTGTGGGCAAATTATATGCCAAGTTCCTTCTCGATCAGTTGACCATGTGGGTGGAGGAAAGGGCCATAATTCCAAAAGAGCAGTTTGGGTTCAGGAAGGCCAGGTCAACTGTAGATTGCTGCTTCATATTGCAGCACCTTATTTTTAAATATCGCAAGATCAAGAAGCACAAACTTTATATGGCCTTCCTGGACCTGACTAAAGCCTTCGATACAGTTCCTCGGAATAGATTGTGGACCAAACTAACTAAGATGGGTCTGGACGATAAGATTCTTCTTCCCATAATCCGTCTCTACACTGACAATAGCGCACGGGTGAGGGCGGGTGGAGTGGGAGGCAGAGTGGCTGGGTTTCCGATCAGGAGGGGGTCCAGCAAGGCTGTGTCCTGGCTCCCCTCCTGTTCAATCTTTACCTAGCTGACCTGCCAGATTTCATTAGGTCAGTGGACTCCCATCCACCCAGGATTGGTGAGACCCAGGTGGGGTTTGCTGACGAACTGGTCCTGAAGGCACAGACAGAGGTTGGCTTGAGTTGGGCTATCGGGGCCTTCCATGATTATTGTACGGCAAATGGTCTAACAATCAATCCAGGGAAATCTACAATTATGATAGCAGGACAGAAGAAGCTCCCCCCTTCCTGGAGAACTGGGACAGGAGAGTTTTGGGTGGTGAAATCTTTTAGCTACCTTGGTGTGGTATTTTCTGCCGGTGGATCCTAGGCTTCCCACCTCCAAGCAAGAGCAAATAGGGCATCAAGGGTAGCGGGGGTCATTGCTAGAGCAGCCAGGCTGTCTAAGGGGGTCCCCCTGTCTTCTTTTATCAGGGTCTATATTGCCAAAGTGCCACCTATGGCAATCTTTGGGATGGAACTCATCCCTAACCCAGATGGAAGGGCCCTCGAAAGGAGCCAGAACTACTTCCTTCGGCGACTCCTCAGCGCTGCTCCAGGGGTTCCAGGAGCAGTACTGCGGGCAGAGGTGGGCATTGTTTCCTTAGGGGCAAGGGCCAAGCAAGCCTACGTTAGATTCTGGCTGCGCCTGTTGGCCAAACAGGACATAGAACTCCCGGCGTAGTGTCTGCGGGAAGAGCTACTATCCTCGGGGCCCCGCCTATACCCCTGGGTGCTATATCTCTGGCGCTTACTCAGGGAGGTGGGCTTTTTGTTCGAGTTCTTTCAGGGGAGGCAACTGCAGGACATTACGTCAGTGGTTATCCAGAGAATTCAGGATACGGCCTGGCAGGAGGATCTAGGTAGGATTTCCCAGTGGAAAGTGGCACCGGGGCTGAAACAAATTAAACTCTCCTTTGATTTTTTTTTTTTTTTAATTTTTATTTTTTATTTTATCCTTTAACATGTTAACAATATTACATTTCTTTTTTCTTTGGTTGCTGAACAAGTACCCTCGTGTCCCCCCCTCCATCAACTTCAGTGTTTGTTGTATATTCCTCCAACTTTCCTCCCTCTCCCCTTTTCACAAATGTCATTTTGGTCACAGCAAAAAGTCAAATAGGTAGGTGCGCTGGTCATCATCCGTGCTTGGTTTCTGTATTCGTTCCAAGCATTGGAACCATTTGGCATTAAAATCCTCAGTTCTGTCCTTTATGGTCGCCATAGCCTTTTCCATGGAAAACAAGTACCACATATTGTTCATCCACTCTCTGGTGCTTGGTGCTCGATCATCAATCCAGTGTTGTAATATTGCTTTGAGGGCTGCAGCTATCATTGTGGTGCATATCGGCTTTTTATTCTTCACTAAAGGAACTGAGGGAAATATTCCAAGCAACGCTGTCTCGGGTTTAAATGGTATTGTCCCTTTAGTTACATACTGCAT
>QEPC01012864.1:941684-958135 GCA_003113815.1 Sphenodon punctatus | reverse complement strand
TTTGAGTTTCTGCAAGAAGCTTTCCAGCTCTTCAGGCTCCTCAAAGAATTTCCTCTTGTTGTCCATCCATATTGTCATCTTGGCTGGAAAACGCACTTGTGGCTTCAGGCCCATTTGTTGCAGTTTCATGTAGTATCTCGCCCATCTTTTCCTCTTTTGCGTGGTTTCAAATGCATAGTCTGGGTAGATCCTGATGTTGTTTCCTTTGAATTTAAGTTGTTGTTTTCCTCTTGCTAATTTTAGGATTTGTTCCTTATCCTTGTAGCGCAAAATTTTTATAATTATTGTTCGTGGTTGCTCATTCTCTTTTGGCTTGGGGCGCAGTGCTCGATGAGCTCTTTCTATTTCTGGGGGTGATTCGAATCTTTCCCCTGGGAAGTTCTCTTTGATCAGTTGCTCTATAAGGGATTCCATCCCTACTGTCTCTTCCCCCTCTGGGACCCCAACAATCCTCAAATTTGAGCGCCGGGACCTATTTTCCATGTCTTCCACCCTTTCTTTTACGGTCTGGATTGTTTTTTGCGTGTTTGTGATGTCATTTTCATGGCAAACCGCCTGATCCTCTGCTCTAGTCATTCGCTCCTCTAAGGATTGGACATTTTTTGCCAGATTCTCGAGCTTGACATTAGTTTCTTCTGTTACTTGCTGCACTTTACTGATTTTATTAAACAGTTTGTCTCTATGCGCACTTGCCTTTTGTAGCTCAGTTTTCAACTCATTTTTCATTTCCTCTATCAGAGTTTGAATGGATTGTAGGCCTTTTCCTCCTCCTCTCTCATGCCCAGCCTCCTCTAGGCCCCGCGGCTCCACGCCGGCCGCCATCTTGCCTTCTTCTTCCTGCCCCACATGGTCACCCTCCTGGCTGCTTTTCACTCTGCAAAAACCGCAGAGCGTTCCTTTTTCTGCCGATTTAGCTGGGGGGGGGGGTTCTCCTGTTTGGGGATTTTACTTTTGGGGGTCCGTTTGAGACTTTACCGGGTGTACCCGGGGCGGGATTTCAGCGGCTGCTCGGAGCTGTCGGCGGGAGTGTCCTCTTACTCCTTGCGCATGCGCAGGTCCCCTCTCCTTTGGTTTTGAGAAGTACCTGGATCTCCTGATCAACCCAGAGTTGCGCAGATGCTACATTAATTTAAGATTCCACTTGTTAAGCTCTGTTACTGTTGAGGGTAGGTATAGGCGTATCCCTCACGACCAGCGCCTCTGTTCATGTAGCCTGAACAAAGTGGATACTATTAACCATTTTTTGTCACGGTGCCCTCAGCTTAATGCACTTAGAGCAGTATGGCTGACCTCGATGTTAGTTGACAATGGTGGTCCTAACCGGAGTGATACCTATAAAGCATTGCTGAGGATGGAGGATAGGAACGCGATACTAGCCATTGCAGTTTTCGTTAGGCTGGCACTCAAACACAGAGAGCTAATCCATTCTAGACAGGTCAAACCCGCGGTTACTCCATTGCCACACTAGCCAGAACTGGTTTATGGTTTCGAGGGTCTTATGAGGGGTATTTTAAAATGTTTTCTGCCCCTCTTTTGAGTGAGGAGAGATGGCAATTTAATTTATTGATCCTAAGATTTACAGTATTATAGTGTAGTTGTGTACTACTATTGTTACAATTGCCATATTTGTACTTATTATTGTTATATATCTACAATTTCGGCTATGGCGAGAGCTAATTGCCAAATATTATTATTAAACTTCCTTCCTTCCTTCCTTCCTTCCAAGTTCTCCCTTTATCCTGATTAGGTTTTTATTTTTCTATACCGTCCTGCTTTGAGTGTTTGTGCCAGCCTTTCTGGCTAATGGTTCTAGTGGAAGCTTAAAGCTGAAAATCTAGATTTGCAATTTTATTATTTTTTTGTGTATTTTGTATATTTTGTATTTTATAAGTTAATTTTAATGTTAATGGCAATACCAATTGGGATAATTGGGTCCATCGTATGTTTATGTTTATTTGTTTGGATGTGGCCGTCCCTTTGTTATTGGCACCAACGTGGGTTTGTGCTGGCACATAGTTATATGTTTGAAGTGCCTTGCTTGGCTGTTGTAATTATGTAGATACCATTACCCTATTGCTAGCCAAGTCGGGGAACTCTGTCAACAGTACCTTCCGGATCTACTTTGGGGTACTATTAATTTATGACACCCAGCTTTTAATCCCTGCATTATATTTTATTTAAACGTTGTATTTATATTTACGGTGTATGTGTTACGCTAAGTTTCTATGATTGTTTGTTTCTATGTTTCTGTTTGTTTACGGCCAGGGCGAGAGCCAGTGCCGTCAAATAAACTAACTAAAGAATTGACACTGGAGAAGGCAGCCACGGAGGGGAACACCGGGTGCAGAGGCAGATGGGGGGACCCCTGGAGGGGGCCCGCAGCCACAGGCAGGGGCAGCGGCCCCCGGGAAGCAGCCAGCACAGCAGCATGGCTGGGACATCAAGGAGGGAGCAGGCAGCAGACCATGGCAGATGGGCGGAGGCAGGATCCCACAGGGGGGGCAGCAGCCGGGGCCTGGAAAGCACTGGGGGACTAACAGTCAGCTGCTGGGGGCCACGAAGGGGCCAGGGGATGGGTGCCCCGCCAGGTGAACGAAGTGGGGCCAATGAAGCATGCCCCGGCGGTACCCCAGCACTGACATGTGGTGGGCGACCAGGTAGTACACCTCAAACGGATCCTGCATGGAGAGCCCCAACTGCACATCGGTACGGGACCACACACCAGACAGCACCGCCAGCTCTGCCGCAGAAGGCTCAGACATGCAGCAGTCTGCAGCAGGGGGCCACGGAAGGTGACCCAGCTCCAACAGCCAGAGATACACCACCCCACGAGAGCGCTGGTACCCACGGGCTCCGTGAACGCAGCCAAAGTAGGACACGGCTAAGGCAGGGCCCCCCTCCACCAGACAGACGGTGTAGGCTGCACACAGGCTGCACACAGACAGAGCAGACACGGTCTCTGCCACAGAACAACCCACATGCGGGCACCTCATCTCTGGAATGCACCCATCGGGGAAGGGAACGCAGCCCCAGCATCTCAGCATGCATCCGGCAATCCTGGGTGCTCGCCTCATAGCCGAAGTAACGAAGACCAGAGCTCAGGTTTGCATAGGCACCTGACAGGCTGTCTGGGCAGCTCAGGAGCAATTGCATGGCCGGGGTATGCCATAGGTCACACAGGGCCATGGTCTCATGGAAGGTCCACGTATGGGGGGCCCCATGGGGGCCGGGAGCCAGGAGTCCGGTGGAAGCGCAGCCGGTCATGGTCCAGCCATCCAGGGAGAATAACAGCATGGACAG
Organism: Sphenodon punctatus; assembly: GCA_003113815.1. NCBI lineage: Eukaryota > Metazoa > Chordata > Lepidosauria > Sphenodontia > Sphenodontidae > Sphenodon > Sphenodon punctatus. The sequence continues at coordinate 954,835 of QEPC01012864.1, read as the reverse complement.
GGGGGCCCACAGTCCCCGGAGGGCCTGGAGGGGACTCGGGGGGGGGGCAAGGCCAAGCGATAAGGCCACAGGCCGCAACAAGGCATGGCAAACAAGCAAGGCGTGGGGTGTGGACCCAGCACAGATGCAGGAACTGAGCACACAGACAGGATGGCCGATGCACTAATCAGGCTGGCAAGGACACAATGTTGCCAAGAGAGAAAGGTGGGAGGTGATGACAGGAGGAATGCAGCTCCCGTCTGCATGCCCGGGCGCAAGCCTGTCTGCGCACAAGGCCCCATGCAGGGGCAGCAGGTGCGCTCATAAGCCCTCCCCCGCCACCCTGGGCTGACTGCCCTGTGGGGGGCGGCCTGGCCAGCTGGGAGCGGGGGCACTCCGGGCTGACATGGGTGCTGTTGCCCGGTCGCCGGGTCCACTACGGCCACAGGCGCTCCCTGGCCTGGCTCAGGGCCCAGCGGGTGTCCGGGGCGGACCAGCAGGCTGTGAGCCATGGCCGGAACAGGACTGCTGTGCTCCGCGAGGCGGCGGGCGGCTCCAATGGTGGAGGGAGACCATGTGGCAGGCCACCCTGCTCGCTATGCCCATTGCCCATCAGGTATGCATCACAGAGCGGGCACAGGGATGGTGGTCCTGGGTGCTGGCTCAGTGGGACGAGGCCGCCTGGAGGGCGTACTTTCGCATGGACAAGCTCACCCTACTGCGGCTTGCGAAGCTGCTCACGCCCTGGCTGGAGCGGCAGCACACCCCCATGAGGACCCCCATCCTCATGGTCCAGCGGGTGGCCATCGGGGTCTGGGCCCTAGCAAGGCCCAACTCCTGCCGGTCCGTCTCCCAGCACTTCGGTGTTGGGGTGAGCACCGTGGCATGTATCCTCCGGGATGTCTGTGAGGCTGTTGAGGGTGTTCTCCTGGACCGAGCGATCCAGCTGGTGGACCAGGTGGCCTTGATGGCCGACTTCATGGCTGGAGGGTTCCCCAACTGCATCGGCGCCGTGGACAGCACCCACATAGAGATCCTCTGCCCCTTGGCTGGGGAGGCCGTGGAGTATGTCAACAGGCATGGGTACCACTCCCTGCAGCTGCAGGCTGTTATGAACCATTGGGGGTGGTTCATCAACATCTTCATGGCCAACTCTGGGCATAGCCATGATGTCCGGATCATGACCATCTCCCCCATCTATGCCCGGATGTACCACAGGGACTTTGCAGACATGGGGATGACCCGGATCGAGGGGGTGCTGATGCCCCCCTGTATCCTTGGGGACCCAGCCTATCCCCTCACCCAGTGACTGATGAAGGTGTACCCAGTTGCCCAGACCCCGGTGGAGGCGCTGTACAATTCCCACCTGTGTGCAAGCAGGACCGTGGTTGAGAGAGCCTTCTGGGCCCTCAAGCAACGCTGGAGGAGCCTAGCGGGCCGGCTAGACTACACGGTGGCAACCTCGGCCCTGGTGATAGGTGCCTGCTGTGTGTTGTACAACATGTGCGAGACTGATGGGGCAGCCCTCGAATATCCCATGCCTCGATGCCCTCCCGGCCCAGTGCCTCTGTACGTGAAAGAGGACAACCTGAGAGAGTACCGGTATGCCAAGCGCATCCGTGCCGCCCTAGTCAGGCGTATCAGCCAGGAGGCCGAGGCATGAGGGTGCTCACCGTGACCCCACCTCCCTGGGGCCCCCTGGGGCTCCCGGGGCGAGCCCCTTTATGGGCGCCTCCCCCCCCCCGGGCCTATGAACAGACCACAGGAAGCGCTACTGTCCACCAAGCATTTATTCGCACACACAATTACAGGTGCCCCCCACACCCCACTGTGTGGTTATGGTCCCCCCCTCAGACTGCCCTACCCCTTCCCCCGCATCTCCGGGGCCGCCCCCTCGACTGCCGTATGGGCGCCGCCGAGCTCTGGGAGCTCCCCTCCCCCCTGCTGTCCGTGTTCCCAACGGTACCCTGGGAGGCCTCAGTGTCCGGAGGGGCCGGTGGTGGTAAGAGCGAGGGAGGACCCGGGTCCCGAGGGGCCCCCCTGGTCGGCTGCTCCCTCCAGAGGCCTGCGGGGACCAGGAGGCGGATGCACCTGCTGGCGTGGAGGCAGCTGGGGCGGTTGGGGAGGAGGTGGGGGCGCCGAGGGGCCCGGCATCGGGCCCTGGGCAGGCAGGGTGCCCATCAGGGCAGCTGCCATCACATAGGCACTCATAGTGCCAGCGTGCAGGAGCAGTGAGGTCCCGATGTCGTGGGACCTGTCCATCTTGGTTGGATGCTCCCGCACCATCTCCTTGATGGCCTGTTACAGTCGCCCGAACGTCTTTATCTGCCTGCTGTGCTCCCGGCGCTCCTGCCTCCGTTCCAGGCACACCTCTGCCTGGAGCCTCCGGTCCCTTGCCTCCGCCCGTTCCAGGAAGCGCTATATGGCCGCCTCTATGCAGTCCACGGCCGCGATCATCCTCTCCCCCTGTTCTGTTGTGGTCCAGATGATGTCCTCTGCCTGGTTCTCCCTCCAGCGCCGTACCCGTGCCTGGTGTTCCCTCATCCGCTGTGCTGGGGGCGCGGGCTCGGGTTGCTGGGGCCCCTCTGACTGCCCTATAGGGTACACGGAGGTAAGCAGTTTGCCGCCCCAGCGGTCCTGTGGAAGGCCTGGGGGCCTCTGTCCCCCCCCCAAGTTGGCACCTTGTAACCCCCCCCAGTCCCAGGTGCCCCTCCGGCCCCTGTGTCCTGTGTCCTCCCCCGGCCTCCCCGGGCCCCCACCTCAACCCTGCCGGTGTGCCTCACCTGGGTCCTCCAGCTGCTGCCTGGCCTCCTCTGCACCAGCCTGCTCACCCACCTGCCTCTGGTGCCAGGGCGTTCTGTGCCCTGTGGGGGTATGGGGGGTGGTTGGTGGTGGGATGTCGGATTTCCCGGGTGGCCCCCCAGGCCCCCGTCCCGTGGTGTTTGGGGTGTTTGGGGCCTGCGTCCTGGCCGGGACACACACACCAGTCTGAGCTTGCCTAGCACAGTGCCTCTGGGAAAACATTCTGTACATACTACAGCACCACCTAGTGCATACATAACACTCCTCCCTCCTTAGGTGATGTAATCATTCAGCCACTAGGGCTGCCCACGTCTGTGCTGTGACCTCTGTACAACTCCAGTTCCAGATGGCTACACATCAGTGTCAACCCCAGATGTGTCAGGAGCGTTGCCCTCCCAGGTAGCAACTCTGGCATGGACATAGTGTCTGGGGCAGAAGAAGGTGTTGGTGATGACGAACTGATAGTCTGCTAAGTAAGAGGCACTTCTGAATTTTCAGCTGGAACTAAGTTGTTTGGAGAGGAGCGTCCTCTCAGCTGATCAGTGTGACGATGTCATATCTTCCCTTCATCAGTCTGGGACTTCTATGAGACAGGTCCAGTGACCTCAGTGATTGTTACGGGAATTCACGTAGGTCTAGCTCCATAGTTGGAAATACAGCTACAAAGGAGTGCAAGGTAGATGATGACAGGGAGGAGTCTAGAGCCTGTTCCTGCCTGAGTTGCAATTCTCCAGGTAGGCCAGGCTAGATGGTCGATGCATGTCTCAAATCAAATATCTTTATTTGCGTAATGAAAAGGTCCTTGCATAAAACATACAACAAACTATATATATTGGACAAAATCATAGGACATGATCGTATTCGTCAGAATTGTCAACCCAAAACCCTGACATTCAAATTAAAATATAAAATAATATATAATAATTCACTTTAAAGGACCTAATATAAATCAATAACAACCCAGGACGAAAATGGGGGAAAAAAACCCCATCAGCCAGCCTTAATCCCCCAATAAAGAGGGTACAATAACCTCAGGGATTGATTTACTGGCCAGAAAAAGAGCTCTGACCTGGAACGTTTCCACCAAGAAGCACATTATTATTTATTTATTTATTTATTTTATAAAATTTATACCCCGCCCCATCCTGAACCCAGCTCGGGGCGGCTTACAATCATAAAATATCATAGAAACAATGCAATACCTAAAATGGCATATATAACAATTTAAAACATATAACACAGCATATAAACAGGGCCTGGGCCATAAATTACTGGGGGTAGGGGGAATAAAACCCAACTACCCACCCCCCTCCCCAAAGGCCCGGGCGAACAACCAGGTCTTGCATCTTCGCCGAAATACTAAAAGGCTTGGGGCCAAGTGGGCCTCCTCTGGCAGGGAGTTCCAAAGACGCGGCCCGGCCACTGAGAATGCCCTCTCCATTGTGGCCCCCCACTTAATGCGGGGAACCTCCAGGAAGGCACCCCCAGCAGACTGCAGGAGTCGCTCCGGAGCGCAGAGGGTGAGGCGGTCCCTGAGGTATGAGGGGCTGAGACCGTGCAGGGCTTTGTAAATCAATACCAACATCTTGAATCTGGCTCAGTACGCTATCGGCAACCAGTACAGACCCTGGAGCACTGGTGTTATGTGCTCCTGGTGACCCGTCCCTGAAAGGAGACGGGCTGCCACATTCTGCACTAGCTGCAGCCTCCGGACCAAACACAAGGGAAGCCTCACGTAGAGCGCATTGCAATAGTCCAGCCTCGAGGTGACGAAGGCATGGATGAGGGAGGCCAGGTCCGGGCTGGAGACGAAGGGACCATTACTGCATATGTTTTGTCCCATGTAGCATTCCTAAGCAACACTCTTAGGATTTCCTGGGGGGATCTTCCTGGCAAATTTCCCATAATCCTAGCTATCCATCGTGACCTTGGCCCATCATATAGATGACACTCACCAAGTATATGCTCGACAGTCTCAGTCGCAAGATTATCGAACGGACTGGTTCTTTGGGCAAGGGGGATACCCCCATATCTGCCCTCAAGGAGCCTGGTGGAAAGAGCATTCAATCGAGCCAGGAGAAACAAGTGAACCTTCTGGAACCCACAAAGTCTGCCCAGATAGTCTGCCATGTCCAGGGAAGAAAGAATTATGTCAATGTAGTGTGCCAGAGATCTACAACCAACTACCTTGGCATAATCCTCCTGTCTACTAATGTCCTGTAGTCTAATATTGACTTCTGCTTTGGCCGCCTTTTCCCCCTTCCGTGAAAGCTCATCTATGGATAGGCCCATATGGCATATTTTAGCTCTTATTTGCTGTCCCCATGCACTTACAAAGGAATCCACCCGCCTATAACGAAGGAGGTCCAGGCTTGTTGAGGGNCTGGTGTTCCCTCATCCGCTGTGCTGGGGGCGCGGGCTCGGGTTGCTGGGGCCCCTCTGACTGCCCTATAGGGTACACGGAGGTAAGCAGTTTGCCGCCCCAGCGGTCCTGTGGAAGGCCTGGGGGCCTCTGTCCCCCCCCCAAGTTGGCACCTTGTAACCCCCCCCAGTCCCAGGTGCCCCTCCGGCCCCTGTGTCCTGTGTCCTCCCCCGGCCTCCCCGGGCCCCCACCTCAACCCTGCCGGTGTGCCTCACCTGGGTCCTCCAGCTGCTGCCTGGCCTCCTCTGCACCAGCCTGCTCACCCACCTGCCTCTGGTGCCAGGGCGTTCTGTGCCCTGTGGGGGTATGGGGGGTGGTTGGTGGTGGGATGTCGGATTTCCCGGGTGGCCCCCCAGGCCCCCGTCCCGTGGTGTTTGGGGTGTTTGGGGCCTGCGTCCTGGCCGGGACACACACACCAGTCTGAGCTTGCCTAGCACAGTGCCTCTGGGAAAACATTCTGTACATACTACAGCACCACCTAGTGCATACATAACACTCCTCCCTCCTTAGGTGATGTAATCATTCAGCCACTAGGGCTGCCCACGTCTGTGCTGTGACCTCTGTACAACTCCAGTTCCAGATGGCTACACATCAGTGTCAACCCCAGATGTGTCAGGAGCGTTGCCCTCCCAGGTAGCAACTCTGGCATGGACATAGTGTCTGGGGCAGAAGAAGGTGTTGGTGATGACGAACTGATAGTCTGCTAAGTAAGAGGCACTTCTGAATTTTCAGCTGGAACTAAGTTGTTTGGAGAGGAGCGTCCTCTCAGCTGATCAGTGTGACGATGTCATATCTTCCCTTCATCAGTCTGGGACTTCTATGAGACAGGTCCAGTGACCTCAGTGATTGTTACGGGAATTCACGTAGGTCTAGCTCCATAGTTGGAAATACAGCTACAAAGGAGTGCAAGGTAGATGATGACAGGGAGGAGTCTAGAGCCTGTTCCTGCCTGAGTTGCAATTCTCCAGGTAGGCCAGGCTAGATGGTCGATGCATGTCTCAAATCAAATATCTTTATTTGCGTAATGAAAAGGTCCTTGCATAAAACATACAACAAACTATATATATTGGACAAAATCATAGGACATGATCGTATTCGTCAGAATTGTCAACCCAAAACCCTGACATTCAAATTAAAATATAAAATAATATATAATAATTCACTTTAAAGGACCTAATATAAATCAATAACAACCCAGGACGAAAATGGGGGAAAAAAACCCCATCAGCCAGCCTTAATCCCCCAATAAAGAGGGTACAATAACCTCAGGGATTGATTTACTGGCCAGAAAAAGAGCTCTGACCTGGAACGTTTCCACCAAGAAGCACATTATTATTTATTTATTTATTTATTTTATAAAATTTATACCCCGCCCCATCCTGAACCCAGCTCGGGGCGGCTTACAATCATAAAATATCATAGAAACAATGCAATACCTAAAATGGCATATATAACAATTTAAAACATATAACACAGCATATAAACAGGGCCTGGGCCATAAATTACTGGGGGTAGGGGGAATAAAACCCAACTACCCACCCCCCTCCCCAAAGGCCCGGGCGAACAACCAGGTCTTGCATCTTCGCCGAAATACTAAAAGGCTTGGGGCCAAGTGGGCCTCCTCTGGCAGGGAGTTCCAAAGACGCGGCCCGGCCACTGAGAATGCCCTCTCCATTGTGGCCCCCCACTTAATGCGGGGAACCTCCAGGAAGGCACCCCCAGCAGACTGCAGGAGTCGCTCCGGAGCGCAGAGGGTGAGGCGGTCCCTGAGGTATGAGGGGCTGAGACCGTGCAGGGCTTTGTAAATCAATACCAACATCTTGAATCTGGCTCAGTACGCTATCGGCAACCAGTACAGACCCTGGAGCACTGGTGTTATGTGCTCCTGGTGACCCGTCCCTGAAAGGAGACGGGCTGCCACATTCTGCACTAGCTGCAGCCTCCGGACCAAACACAAGGGAAGCCTCACGTAGAGCGCATTGCAATAGTCCAGCCTCGAGGTGACGAAGGCATGGATGAGGGAGGCCAGGTCCGGGCTGGAGACGAAGGGACCATTACTGCATATGTTTTGTCCCATGTAGCATTCCTAAGCAACACTCTTAGGATTTCCTGGGGGGATCTTCCTGGCAAATTTCCCATAATCCTAGCTATCCATCGTGACCTTGGCCCATCATATAGATGACACTCACCAAGTATATGCTCGACAGTCTCAGTCGCAAGATTATCGAACGGACTGGTTCTTTGGGCAAGGGGGATACCCCCATATCTGCCCTCAAGGAGCCTGGTGGAAAGAGCATTCAATCGAGCCAGGAGAAACAAGTGAACCTTCTGGAACCCACAAAGTCTGCCCAGATAGTCTGCCATGTCCAGGGAAGAAAGAATTATGTCAATGTAGTGTGCCAGAGATCTACAACCAACTACCTTGGCATAATCCTCCTGTCTACTAATGTCCTGTAGTCTAATATTGACTTCTGCTTTGGCCGCCTTTTCCCCCTTCCGTGAAAGCTCATCTATGGATAGGCCCATATGGCATATTTTAGCTCTTATTTGCTGTCCCCATGCACTTACAAAGGAATCCACCCGCCTATAACGAAGGAGGTCCAGGCTTGTTGAGGGAGACGCAAAGACATTTATACGCAGCCAGAGAGTTATAGCCCGAGCCCACAGAGCACAACTCCAAGGTGTTACACCAGTCTCCAACCTTACAGCCGCTGATGGGATGCTGTTTGGAACTGCCAACAAAGTTCGCAGGCATCTAACCTGAATTTTGTCCAATTCTTGGGGGAAGTCCAAAGCCCACACTTCTGCCCCGTAAAGTAGTTGGGCCTTAATTTTAAGATCAAGTATTTTTGGTGCTATGGTCATGAAGCCCCTCTCCCTTTTATAGAAACAACATATCAGTGCAGTTATATTCCCCTTTGCGCGTCCCAAGGTCAAGTTTTTATGTAGGTGCCAACGGAGTGAAGAATTAAACAAAAACCCCAGATATTTATACACGGAGACCTGGGTCAGACTATGGCCATCTATTTGCCACTGCCAGGTTTTCCTTACCCTTCCAAAAACCATAACCTTGGTCTTACTATAATTTAAGGTTAACTTATTTACTCGGCAATACCCCCCAAGTGCTGACAGCTGTCTCCTCAGACCAACTCGTGTCTGAGACATCAGCACCGCATCATCTGCGTATAATAAACAACCTGTTGGGTGCGAACCCAGCATTGGGGGGTGGTGAGACGCTCTGGTGATAAAGGGCACTAAATCATTAATATAGAAATTAAACAAAAAAGGCGCAATGACACACCCCTGGCGCACTCCCGAGGTCACTCTCAAACTACCTGACAAAGTACCCCCAGAATTCAGGCGGACAGCCAATGTTGTGTTTCCATAAAGAGATCTAATAAGGCTCAACAAACTCCTATCAATGGCAGAGTTCTCCAGTTTCTGCCACAATCTTGCTCTATTAATTTTATCAAAGGCCGCTTTGAAGTCTACATACGCACAATAAAGTTTGCCCCTACGATGTACATATTTGTCTACTAAAAAGCTCAGTGTACTACATTGATCAATAGTAGAACGGCCCTCAGAGAAGCCTGCTTGCTCAAACAATATCACAGACTCTCTTTTTAGCCAGTCCAGCAGGTGGCCCAACAAATGCCTAGCATATAATTTACTAGCTGTTCTTAGAAGGCTTATGGGTCTATAGTTTGATGGCTCATTCCTAGCACCACTTTTATATATGGGGACCACTATTGCCTCCCCCCATCCTTTTGGCATCTTACCGGACTGGTCAATGGAGGTGAACAAGCTGGCCAAAACTGGGGCCCACCAGTCAACATGCTTTTAAAAAAGTTCGGGAGGGAGAAAATCCCCCCCCCTCCCCCCCGGGGTTTTGTTAGATTTAAGCTGTGCAATCAAGAGTCCAATTTCCTCAGCTGTAACATCAGGCCATCTTGACACACTTTCATCGGGGAAGATAAGGTCGCCCTCGTCCGCATGTTCTGAGAACAGCATTTGATAATGGGCTTCCCATTGAGTCGCAGAAATCTGGGGCATTACCAAGTCCTTCCCCTTGACCAGAAACCATTTATGATTTTCCAGTATAGTCTCGTGTTCCCTACCTTGGCTGCTTGAAGTAAATTTGCCCATTTAGCCAGGTGATAATCCTTTTTTTTTAACCTAACCTGTAGGCCGCTTTCTGATCTATGTAGGACCTACGATCTTCTTGTCCTAGGCTATTCTTATAACTGAAGAAAGCCTGGCGCATACTGCGTCTGCTAGCACTACATTCATAATCAAACCAGGGCGACCCTCGTCCCCTGGTCCCTTCCCAATCCTGGGACCTCCGGCTCTGTTGATTAAGATAAGGGCGAAGGGTCCCTACCAATTTATCAAAGTCCGCTACCACATGAGGGCCACTTCAGCGGAGATTATAGTCTCCCTTATACAGCCACATGCATCATCTTGCATAACCCCTACCAAGGTGGCCGCCAACTTGTCCGACCAGGGGACCCTAACGCATGCTGCTGAATAAGCCTGCCCGTCAGCCACATCCATATCTATGGGCACCTGCTTCCTCCTTACTAAACTCAGTAGGCTAACTATCAGGTCCAAGGGAAGTGTTAACAGGAGACCCCTCCCACTCGTGACCTCTCGTGTTGATGTACCCCAATAATCACCATTCCTTAAACTTCGGGGGGGATTGGCTTAATTGACTTAAACTGGGGTCTCCATGTGTTCAAAAGGATCAAGCTGAGGACAGTACGCGCTACAGGCAGTTTATGTACCCTCCCCAAATAGAAAGAGAGAGAGACAGACAGGTGTCCAAAACCAACAAGTTTATTGTTATATAAAACAGGGAAACACAGCCCCGGTCTGGTTGGCTGGATTTAACAAGGGGAAAACACAAGCGACTTGCGGGGATTGTAGGAGAAGAGGCCCCCTCCCCCCCGGTGTTGGCTCAGCGAGGGGGAGCGAGAGAACACGAAGGGGGAGAGAGAGAGACAAGGAGAAAGACGGCTTCCCCAGTTGGCTGGGAAAGTCTGGACCTGCGGTTACCTTTCCTTGCCTGTTGAGACGGGACGGCAGCCCACGGATCCAGCGGAGTTCGGGGGATGGAGGAAAAAGAAGGGGCAGACCGGAGTCTGGGAGAACTCTTAACTCAGACAGAGCGGCCTGCATGTATCTGGGTCTCAAGATTTCTCAGAGGTGGAGGGGAAACTATAGGGAATTTATTGGGTACTGAACAAAGTGTTTTGGGAGGCTACGAAGCGTCGTTTGGGGTGTACAATGGGCTAACGAGGGGAGGTTACATCCATGACAAAAAGGGCTGTACAAGATGCACAAGATACCTTTGACACAGGGGGAAACTATAAACAAAAGATGCAGGGAGGGGAGGTAAGGCTAACGACGGTCCTTTAGGGTACAATGGGTGTGTGTCTGGTTTCTCTTGGGGAATGCAGGGATCGGGGGTGTGTGTTTCTGTACTGAGTCATGGCTACCAGTTCCTTGTTACAACAGGGTGAGCCCTTCTATTCAGAGGGCTCTCCCTTCTAATCTGTTTCTCAACCTTAGGCTGGTATTTTTCCATGAGTGCTCCCTTTTTGCTAGGAGCTAGGGTGGCTGGGTCCGATCCTTATTTTCCATGCCCCCCCCTTCCTCTTGCATCCAGTGTGGGGTTTGTACCCCAAGCCTTCTTGCCCTTCATTACCCCTGTGGGTTTTGCTGTTCCCCGGGTCCAAGACAGTTAAGGGGGGGGGACCTCCGTTCTGGGGGGGACCAGGGGTCCAAGCTAACAGAAGATGATCACCATATAGTTGTTGATCCACCCAGAAGCGCTCCACCCATGGGACAAGGTCTGGTTAAATCATACATAGGTTCACACTGGAACCCTGGTGGGCTACAAAAGTAAAATCCCCCTCCTGATCACCCATGGTGGAGCCATTAAGGACCACCAAGTCCAATCTTGTCATCAGATTGGCTAGAGAAAATCCTGCAGCATTAACAATTAAATCCCTTGAAAGCCGCCTAACCAAACCTGATATAGGGGACCTGGGCTCCACCCCACAAACCTGGCTTAATACAATATCACTAGGCCCTAAACGGACATTGAGGTCACCCATCAATAAGAGCTTGGCATGTGGGAAAGAACACATAAGGTTTAAAAGAAACCTTTCCAGTTTCTCCCATAAGGGAGCGTCAAAACGACTCGCATTTACTGGAGGAATATAGACTGATACACAGCTCAGTGTTAACTGCCCCACCCTTATCACAACACATGCAGCAATGGGGGGGTAAATAAATTTGGTGTACCAAATCATAAGCCAAGTTATCAGAAAGGAGGCAGGCCACACCTCCCCTAGGTCTGCCCTTAGAAAAGACCGACACTGCTGGGGTAGAAAAAACCTTATATCCCTGGAACTCCAGATCTCCCTTGCCCCAAGTCTCCTGCAAAAATAGTATATGAAAACCCCTTAGGAATGCATAAAAGTAATTATCCTTGTCACTGGCCCTCCAGCCTGCAATATTCCAGGAACATATTTTAATCCTGTCCCTGGAGCGGCCAGCAACACCTCAACTATTTGGTGACTTCGTCCCCCTTCCTGAGCCCTTTGTCCCAACGTTAATACCCTTAATAAGGGATCAAATTGTTTCCCTAATCCACACTGTGGCTGTCCTAGAGGGACTAACAACAGGGGACTTTAGTATTCCAATATCCTGGGAAACTACCCCAATAGAAGCGTCCGCCACCAACTCCCCCCAGACGAGCTGGATCTTCTTCTCCCATTCCTAATTCAGGAGGTACCTATATATCCACCTCCATTGGAGAGGGAGTGCTGTGACCATGAGCCCCCTTTTCTGACAACATCTGGGGGCTCCCCCTCTGCACCGGTGTGTGTGTGTGTGTATGTGTATTAAGGGCAATGTCCTGAAGACACTGTCCTATGGAGCGGATTTTTGTCTGGGGTTGACCATGGGCCACAGGGCGTTGGCTGGTTTTTTTCTGTCCAGTTCTCGACATTCCACCAGCCCCCAAAGGCTCTTCTAATGCCCGTGGGGATATAAGTTGTGCTACTGGGGGCCTAGATGAATGTCCCGATACTGGCACCAATTGCTGAGAGAAACAGAAAACGTCACTAATAAAAATACCCCATGAGTTTAACAGCCTATAGCCATGAAAAATGTTACCCACTATATCGGGGTACTTAAAGGCAGTGGTGGCTCCCCCTGCAGGGAATTATGGGCGGTGCCCCCCAAAGCCCTGCAGGGGCTACCGCTGCGACTTTGCCTTTAACAGTTTAAAAAAACGCGCCGCCACTTATGACAGCTACAGCAGCCTCTGAGCTGCTGCAGAGGCTGCTGTAGCTGTCACTGAACTTGTTCTCCCTTCAGGGACCCACCCACTCCACTGGGAGAGGGAGTGGGTTCCCAAAGGGACAAAAAGGTTCAGTTGCTCAGTCGCCCAAAGCGTTTTCCTATGGAAAATGCGATTTGGGCGGCTGAACTCCTCCGTCCACAGCACGTATGGGACGTACTGTGGAGGGAGGGCGCAATGGAAGATCTCGCCAGGGTGGTCGCGCTGACAGCCCTGGCGAGATAGCTTGGCTTGGGGGACTGAGGAAGGGGGAGCAGGGCGCATGCGCGCTTCCTCCCTGCCTCAGTCCCCCGAGAGAGAGTCACACCGTGCGCAAGTTCCCACTCCCGCTATGCCGCTATGCTCCATTATGCCGCTCGGCTCCCCCCCATCCACCGCTCAGAGCAGGGGGGGGAGGGGCAATGCAGCAGGGCAGACTCAGCAGGAGGATGGGACAGAGCATTCAGAGACTGAGCAGGTAAGCTGACTGAGTGATCCTTCCCTCCCCCACCCTGTACCTGACCTCCCCACCCCCAGGGGGGGAATGAGTGTGAAGGGGGGCCCCCTCCACCCATCACCCCCTAGGCTGAGCCTGTT
>QEPC01012864.1:904871-929267 GCA_003113815.1 Sphenodon punctatus | reverse complement strand
CCAGCCAAATCGAACACCACGTGCAGGACCTCTACACCCATAATCTCCCGAACTGGATACCTCCTAACAGGTCAGTCCTCCCTAAAAACAATAGCTACACCACCTCCCTGGCCGCCCGTGCGGCGCTGATGCTGCACAGCATACCCAGCTGGAACAAGATCTGCCAAAGTTGGACCGGCCAGATCATCCAGCCAGGTTTCTGTGAAGCAGGGTATGGCAAACGACAGGGCCGCCTCCCTGGTAGGGGGTCGAGCGAGGGTGGTAGGGACAAGTATGGTCCCCCGTCTGTAGGCACCTTTATCCTTACTCGTAATCAAATGTTTGAGTCCCCTTCGCCTGTGGCTTGGGCCACTGAGAGGGGGAAGCGTGATGTTCACGCTAGGGGTGGTAATCGAGGGTACATCGAAACCACCCCTGTTTTGTTGGTTTATTGTTACAAGGTCAACGTTCAAGTACTGGACCCGTATTGCACTAGGCGATTTGCCCCCACCCATTTGTTAATGTAATTTTGATTTGAATAAATAGTGTGGCCGTTAAAACCCAGCGCTTGTGTCCTGTCTCCGTCGGTGCGGCGGCAATGGGGAGATGATGAGATGACAAGTAACTATGTGGAATAAGAAGTTCCTCCTTATGCACTTGGAATGATGGGGGCATGTGCACGTAAGTGCTTGAGGCTTATTTGCTGAGAGGCAGAGTTTATTGGCTGAGGAGGTGGGGCTTGGCCACTCAAAATGTTGGGAGGTGCGTATTTGTGGAAGGGGGGAAGGAGGGGTCTCTTTGGCCACTTGAAATGTTGAAAGGTCTGCTACCTATTCTAAAAGTGTCTGTTTACTTAGATTTACATTTCGCCATATCACTTGGACTGAGTTGTGATTGAAGCTGCCAACAGTGTGTGAATGGGCTGAGTCTGTATCTGTGCAGCACCCATTTCAGCGGCGTCCTGATCCCTGCTGCAGCCTCACTAAGGTGGTACAAATGAAATAACTGGAAGCAACGCTGATTAAATTGCAGCCAATCCCTCTTGCTGTAAACCGGTTATGCCAGTGCTAAACTAACACTTTCCTTGATGCACTTTAAGCTAGAGGGGTGGGGAACCTCTGGCCCAAATGAGATTCTGATTTTGGCCTATGGGAGCCTCTTGGGGTCAAATTGCAAGAGGTTAGGGTGGCCAGATATGTGAATTTTAGAGAACACTTATGAGAAATACAGATTGCAGGGCTGCACTGGCACCAATGCAGCCCTGTAACCTGTATTCCTCATAAGTGTCGTCTAAAATTTGCGTATCTGGCCACCCTACAAGGGGTGGTGTCCCTACCTATGGCAGGTTTTTATTTGGCCCCTGGAACTGGTCCCTGGATCCAGTTCCTCTCCTCCAAGTATTGAAAGCGTGAGATGAGCAGAAGGGAGTAGAGATTAGGGCATGCGCTTGCCACTCGGGGATAGGTGATGGAGCCATGATCTGGTGTGGACTCTCCTCTTCTTTCCTTTACTCTGAACACACCCCTTATGAATCCCTGTGCCCAATTCCTAGTACAACTCTGAAGCTTGTATTCATTTTCAAAGTGGCCTATGGGAGGGGAAAGTTTTCTTAGCTTCATGTGGGATTGCTAATTGAATTCCTCTCCTTAGCATTGGGCTGTTGCAAAACTGCTCTTCAAAAATTCCCTCTCTTCCTCTCATCACTTTGCTTCTGCTAAAGCCTACGGAAAGCCAGTACAATCAAAACCACCCTGGAGTCTCAACACTTCCAGGAACATGGCCTGGATTAGACGGGTGTCTCGACTAAAGAAAGATTCTGATATAGGTGGTTATACAGTCAAGGGCACATTCACACAACACTTATAGAGGGCCAGTAGCCCAAAGTTAAATTCTGAGCATTTATGTGAAACCATCCCCCCACCTCCTAATGATCCCTTTTTCTTTGCCACCTGATGAAAAGGTTGGGCCACTGAAATGCAGGGAAATGAGCACTTGTGTGAATGCATTTCTATGGGGCAAGACAAATGCATGTTAAGGAACAAGTGGTGAGTTTGCAAGAGGGAAGGGATGTTGTGAATATGTTCTGTGGTCTCATATTTTTTGGAGATCTAGGATCTCCACTCTCTGTGTGCAGTTTTGTGTCAGACTGTGAAGAAACTTTTCATCATTCTATTGACACAAGAAGGAAGTGTTTTTCTCAACCTCAAATTGGAACCACATTTTTATTTTTTTAAGGAGAGAATTTAATAGAAGGTAGCCTTCACCAGATTATGTGTCCTGTGGATGTCAGTGATGGAATTAGTCGGGGGATGACTCAGGAAGCAAGAGAGACAAAACTGTGGAGTATGAGGCAAGGACAAGGACCCTCTGTCTTTGCTGTACTGGGCATGTAGACATGATGGACACAAACTGTACCCTAGTAATGAAGACAGAATGTGTAGTGCAAACAGATCCTAGAAGCCTTTGTGCTCTACACTTGCTCCTCTAGGGGAGAGAACGTGAGCTGTGGCATGGAATCTCCTATCTCAACTGGAAGCTCATTGAAGGTCTTGAGCCTGCTGCAATACTCTTTTGTATTTGTGACTGATATGGCAACTATTCTTCAGACTAGGGTACTGTGTGCAGTTCTGGGTATTAGGTGTCAGGGGCTGGATTGTGGGCACTTGTAGGATTGAGTTCAAAGAGAGTGGCAGCAGCAGGGGCATAGCTAGTTGGGAATTGGCCCTAGTACAGAAGATGGAATTGGTCCCCTGCTAGGGCACTCCACTCCATGTGCATTTTGCTTGCATGTGGGCTGCCCAGGCACATGGGCCATGAGGTCAGTGTGATTGGCCATTCAAAGAGAAGGGTGATCTGGAATGCAGGGTCCAAGGGTGAGCCATAAGGTCAAATGCCAGAAGATCTGTCTGAAAGGGGCCAGGACAAGGGCAGAAGATGAGGGCTGGAAGGCAAGTGAGCCTGGTAGCAGATGAAACTGGGGCACAGGACAGGCAAACCAGCCTAGACAATCCACTCAGCTTCCTGTTCCCACTGGGTGACTCTTTATACAAGCAGGTGGCCAATCAGGAGACTGGGGGTGTGGTATGGGCAGGTCCAAACGTGGGTCCCATGGACGGGACCCATGTTTGGAGGAGAAGCACTGCTCTGGCCTCACAGAGCCTGTGAAGCGCCCCCCCTTCCCCTGCACTGCCTGTATTTTTAGGAGCTCCAGTTGATGTTTTCGTTCTCTCTCTTGTCCTCTGCTTGCGCTTGCCTTTCTCTCTGTTTTTCTTCCTGTTTAATTTTCTCAAGTTCGAACTGCATTCGTCGTTCTTTTTCCTTTTCGTTTGCTCTCATAAATTTGCTCTAATTTGAGCTCCTTGTCCATTCTTATTCTGGCCATCTCCAGTTCAGGGTTTGAGCTTTGTCCCCCTGGTTGCCGATCAGTTGGAAGGGGGTTTGGGGGCATGTTTGGCAGCGCATCTCCATCTACTGGTTGCTGGTCGGATGGAGAGGGGTTTGGAGGGGGATTTGCTGCCCCCGCTCCATTCTCATCTGTTCCATTCATGCTCATTTCAAATTCTAGTATCAGCTGTTTCAGTTGTTGTTTAGTTTTCCCTTCTGCTTCGAGACCTCTCTTTCGGGCTTCCCTACTCAGCTCTGACCTTCTCAGGTGATGAAAGTGCTTTGGGAGCCCTATTTTGTTTACTGTCCCTGGCCCGAACATAAAGCTAAAACAACAAACTCAGCACACTCTGTTCAAGGATCTGCTTATTCCACTCTCTCAGAGCTGAGTTCCCGACTTCTGGGGCTTTCAGTCTCTGCAGGTATGGGATTTACTCCCCTCAGAGAATTCCAGTCACCTGGCAGTGCTCCTCTACTGTCTACACATTGGTCCACAAGCTGAGTGTGACCCTTCTCATTGGGCACCAACTGTCACAGGTTGGAGGTCTGCACCCCCACTTTACTGGGTTTGAGTGACTCAGTTTCTCTCACGTACAGCCCACTTGAATCATTTTTCTCTCTCTGGGTGATTCAAGCCTGCTGCAGGGACAACCCCTTTGTCACTCAAGGGCCCGATCCTTCCCGTTTACAGACTCTTTAATCTCTGGGTTCGCAAGAGCTTAGGAACTCTTGTTGCTCACTTGTGTTCCAATGTTAGACACAGACACTTCTTCATAAAGATAAGAAGTTAGTTTATTGATTACATAAGCAAGATTGTTGATACAGAGTGGTTACTAGAAATCAAAGGTAAATATAACGCATTCCTAACCTATACTGGTTGAGTTCCTAAAGTTCTTACCCTACAAAGGTCCATAAGTTCATCTCAGTCCTTGATGTAAGCGACTGGGTCTTCAGACTTAGTTGCTAGAAAGCAAAGTCCCCTCTCTCAGTCCATGTCTTCCAGCCTAGCTTGCTGGCAAGATGCAGGATGAGGATGAGAGTGCTCCAGATGGCCGAGCGAGAGAGATCTCTAAGGTGGCTAATGGCCTCCTTAAGTACCTTTCATGGTTTCTTTGTCTCTGTTCCCGCCTTGGAGAAATGTGAGGCTTGTCACCTAAGCAACCCAGGCAAACATGAAGGTTGATTTGCATCTCCACAGGTCTGTCTGGTCAGGGTTCCCAAATACACATTCTTTTTATCTCTTTGCATTTCCTGGAGCTTGGTCATGTGTCACAGTCCTGATTTGGGTTTTACAGTTCTCAGTTGTAACATTACATGCATGTGGAACCTTTTGCTTTACATATTTACCAGACTTGTAGTCTACATGTAGGCCCGTGTTACACGTGTGTGACCCTATGTTCCTCCGTGACAGTTATTATCGGCCACCATTCGGGGTCAGGAAGGAATTTTTGCGGGAACCCCAATCTGGCCCAATACTCAGGTTTTTGTTTTTCGTCTTCCTCGCAGTGCTGGGCATTTGGCTAATTGGTTGCCCCTTAGAATTAGGGTGTTGTTGTGCTGGTTCAACTATTGTCGCACTCTGGCAGGGGTCCAGTACTATAGGTAAGAATAGGATAGATAGGTCATAATAAGAGGCATCTCCTTAAGAGATGGGGAGGTCCACTTGCTGGAAAGCAGGGTACGGTAAGCGACGGGGTAGCCTCCCTGGGAGGGGCATCGAGCGAGGGCGGTAGGGACAACTATGGTCCCCCGTCGGCAGGTGCCCCCACCCTTACTCAAGTTCGGGAGGATTTGGTCCCCATCACCTGTGGCAGGGATCACTGAGAGGGGGAGACGTTATGTGTAGTTGGGGTGGTAATCGAGGGTACATGGAAACCACCCCGGGTTACTGTTTGTGTTAAAGTTCAAGTACTGGACCCATATCGCACTAGGTGATTACCCCCACCTGATTCCTGATTGTAATTGGTTAAATAAAGAGTGCGACCGTTAAAATCCCAGTGATGGTGTCCTGTCTCCTTCGGTGCATCAGCAATAACTGAAATACCCTTGGACCTTGATTAGGGTAAGCCTAAATTAGGAGAACCCAAGTACAGATAAGGATGTGTTATTGGTTATGTTATTTTGATTTCTGCACTCTCGAGTATAATCTTGTACTGCATGCTTATTCATGATTTATTCATTAAACTTCTTTTAACTGAACTTCGTGTGGTCCAGTGGAATTGCTAATCCTAACATTGGCGAGACATAGTTTGGGGTTAATTCTATGTTTAGAAACACAGGCGAACCTAGAGAGAAAGAGTCTGTGCTGGGAAACTCTGGCTGAAAAGGTGACAAGAAGGTTCACCTGTTGCAGGCTCAATCAGTTCTAGAGAGAGCTGATCCAGTGGGAGCTGCAAGCCTGGGAAACTGAGTCACGACAGCCTACAGTGGGGTACTGAGCCCCCAATCCCATGACAAAGTGGTTTGTGGATTGTGGCCTCGACATAAAGTCTTGGGACCTGAACCAAGCTGTTTGGTTCAAGCACACCCTTGGTCCAAGCCACTTTGGTTCAGATCAAGTCACGCACAGCAGCTGTGGGAGGCTCTACTCCTACTACATCATGATGCTCCACAGGGACATGGCCACATTGGAAAGGGATGGAAGAATGCTGTAGCAACATCCCTTGCAGAGTACTGTGATGTCATGGCACTCTGTAGGAGACGAGGCTATATCCGAGATAGGGTTCCCCCCCAACCCTTTGCAACGTAGTCATGCCCCTCAGAGTGCTGCTAAGTCACTGGGGGTGGGCAGATATGCAAATTTTAGATACTTAGGAAAAATACAGGTTGCAGGGCTACACTGGTGCTAATGCAGCCCTGCAACCTGTGTTTCTCAGGTGTCCTCTAAAATTTGCATATCTGGCCACCCTAAATGTCACAGCACTCCATGAGAGGGCCACATGTACAGATTGGACCCGGGTTGAGAAGAACCCACCTACATTGAACCTGGGCCTAATCCAGAACAAATACGGACTGGTTTGGACAGGTTCATGCAGGGCTCTAGTTTGATACATTTAGCACTGGCTGCTAGGTAAGGACATATTTAACTGGCTGGGCCATTGGCCTGACCCAGTAGGTCTGTTCTGTCCCATACACCCACCTTGCCCAGGTTGCTGGGCCCAGCATCTGAATAGCAAACTTTCCCTTGTCCCATTTCAGTGGCATAGCCAGGTTGGAATGGGCCCAGGTGCAGAATACGGAATGTCCCCCAACCCTCCACTGCTCCCAGTGGCAGGGAACACAGCTACGTCGGGGAGCATGGGCACCCCAGGCTTGTGGTCTCTGGTGCAGCTGCAACAGCTGTCTCTGTTATAGGGATGCCCTTGTCCCCTTTCCGCTCCAGCACTGCATGTCAGCTCAGCTTGATGAGAATAAGTGGGTCCTCCATCGAGGGTGAGGGGAAGGGCAGAGAGGTCAGCCAGCCATGCTCTGTTAGCAGAAGCAAGGGGACAAGCACCACAAGCATCTGGAGGTTGGGAAGCTAAGCCCTGATGCTCTAACAACTGACTGTGAAAGTGACATGCGATTTGATTTTTTCAATCCTGCCCGGGCCCTTTCCGGAGAGCCCCGGCAGAGTAAATAGCCCAGCTTGTGGGCATGTCACTTACTGCTGTTGACACAAAGCCAAGTCTAATTCTCTAGAATGACTTCCAAATGTCAACAGAGTCATCTCAGGGCTGTGACTGATGACAGGATGGGGAAGGGGGAAATGCACTCAGCCTTCCTCTTACTTAAGCTGGATGCACATCCCCTCTGCAGCCAGTTCTGTTGACATTGGCACCCCAGCAAAAGGGAATGGACGAAAGCAGCTTTACCACCATTTACTAGGGAGGCACTAAAGAGCTATTTCCCAAAGGTCACAGGATGGATGGTAATGGGGCAGAAGAGTTTCTCTGGCTGGGGTCCAAACTTAAGCGAGGGGAGGGGATCAGATGTACTGTGAGGGCATGAGATGTACTATGAGACTATCATGCCAGATGTAGAGTTTCCATGTCTGCCCAGAGCAAGACAGCCATGGGGTAGATTCTCTTCCCCCCTCCCCCCGAGTTTATCACTGGAAAATCTGTCCATTAAGCCACTTTCCTTCTTTTTAACCTGCCCTCCATTTTGTAAATGGTTGTGAGACTGCACATCAGTAGGGGGCACTCTTATCAAGCAATGGTCCCCCTTCTAATTTCTTTTCCCTGCAGCATTTAATACTACTACTAATAATTTTATTTATATGGCACCCCTACCCCTATCAAATGGTACTTGTGGCACTTCACAAAAACAATTCAATAAAATAGTCCATTTAAAACAGTTTTTAAAAGAAAAGGTAAAAGGGAAAGAAATAAAATCTAGCAGTGGTTCTCCTAAGAATAAATAATAACAATAATTAATAAAGTCTCATCGTAACCAAGCCAAGTACGTGCACTTGAGACCTCGCATCTTCATGAATGTTAGACCCCTTGTCTTTCCCTCTGTTCCCCTTCCTAAGTCTTTCCCCCAGCTCCTGTCTCTCAGATTGTAAGCCCTAGGGGCAGGGACCGTGTCTATTTTATTACTTTGTAAAGTGCCAGGTACACTGCTGGCGCTATATAAATGTTTGTTAATAATAATAATAATAATAATAATAATAAGTGCTTTTTAAAGACAAGAAGGGAAAAGGTTAGGTGAATATCCACCCACCACAACAAAAGCCCAATGGCAGGATCCCCGAAGAGCAGGTGGTATCCAAATGCAGATAGCGAGCAGGGCAAGGTTCCTTCCAGGACAGGAGCAAGCTTCAGATATAGCAGGGGTGGGCAAAGTTACCAAGCCCAAGAGCCGCATACTAAGATTTTTATATCCTTAAGAGCCAGAAGACACATTACTACAGTCACTGGGAGAAAACAGACATAATGCTAACTCCACTTTAACACCACTTCAGCATTGCTTTAACATTTCTTAGCATGTTGCAGGGCTGTATTGGTGCCCTAGGCAGCCCTGCAACATGCGTAAGAAATGTTAAAGTGGGGTTAGTGTTATGTCTGTTTTCACCCACTGCTTCCTCCAATCTTGGGGATGGGGCAGCACAGCATCCCCAACTCCCCCTTCCCACCCCACCCCCTCGCATCAGAGCTCTGGCTCCCAGGCAATCTGACTGGTTTGAGCAGCAGCAATAGCGGCACAGAGCATGCTCTCCCTGATCCCATGTCCTCAGGAGGCTCTTGTGACAAAAATGGCGGCTTGTCTTCTCTTGCTCCTGAAAGAGTCACATGGAGACATGTTCAGGCAGCCACTTCTGGTGAAAGCCACAGCACAGGTGCCCAAGAGCTGTGTGTGGCTCGGCTCCTGAGCTGATTTAACTCTGCTCTAACATTTTTTTATGCATGCTGCAGGACTGCATAGGGCGTCAGCTTGCAACATGCGTAAGACATGTTAAAGTGGTGTTACATGCACATCCCCTGGAAGGGACTTCAATGATCATCTGCTCCACCCCCCTGCACCAATTCAGAATTCACCATCCCCAAGCCATCTAGACAGAAAAATCTATCCAACAAGGCTATCTGCCACAAGCAGAGACTTGGGCCATTTTTAGACGATCGCAGCGGCGCCTGCGCTTGTTTTTCAAAACTACCGGGAGGCGGGTTTACACGTGACACCGCCGCTGATTATGCGCATGTGTGGGCGCCGCGCATCCATTTCTGGCCGCAAGTTGACCGGGTCGCTGATCGAGGGTGGACATCCGCGGCCGGAAATGGACGCGCGTCGCCCACACATGCGCATAATCGGCGACGGTGTCATGTGTAAACCCACCTCCCGGTAGTTTTGAAAAACAAGCGCGGGCGCCGCCGTGATTGTCTAAAAGTAGCCTAGGACCAGCCAGAGCTCACTGATGTCTGAAATAACAAGGAACAATTTTTATAAAAAGAAAAATCCAGACCAGATGTCTCAAACTGGTGAGCCACACCCACACTGCAGGGGAAGGCAGAAAATCCTCAGAGCTGACTGCCAATCTGCCCCAAAGGAAAATTCCTCCTTGACCTCAAAGATGGTGTTCATCAGTTAGACCCTGAGCATGTGTGCAGGTCCACTAGCCAAGTACATGACGTATAATTATAGTACCCAGGCACCCAAATGCTCCATGAGCCACACCTCCAACTTTACTACTTCAGAAAGAAAGGAAAAAACCCCAAACCAAAATGTATTTGGGGGGTGGGCTGGGGGAGGGGAGCGGGAGATTCCCGAGTCCTGTAGCATCAAATAGAAAACTCCCTCGCAAGTTGTCATAAATTTATCCAACTCTCTTTTTTCTAAAACTATTCAGGTCCTGGACAGTGGCTGCTGTAGATCAGAGGCTCATGGGAGTGGAGCCCTGACCTGATGGGATCAAAGCTTGATGGGAACTGAGCCTGACCCAGTTTTCATGGGAGCAGTGACATATAAGGGACTAGTTGATGTTGATCCTAAGCCTGGTGCTTGGTGGAGTGAATACTTGTGGGGACTGAGTCCCAGATACTTGTGGGGACTGAGTCCCAGCCTGACAGCCAGGAAAGCAGGGATTTTTAGGAGCCCTAAACCAAAGCTGACTTGGCTTTCCTGGCTGCTGTGTGTGGAGCAGAATGTCTGGGCTGTTCGTTGTCTAACTAATTAAAATAACTCTCCCCGCCCCCTATATGTCAGGGTGCCAAAGAGGGGGGGGGGGGCTTCAGTCCCAGCAAGGCCTCTGTGAGCTCCCTCTCCTGCAGCAGGGTCTCTCACAACTCCTGTCCCTGCACCCGGTCACCCCCAGCCTGAGGCACAGATGGAGCGATGCGCTGCTTGGCAGATGTCGCCCTCCCTTCCAGTCGAGGGTGCTGGAAGCGATGCCCACCCTGGGAGCGCTCCCTGAGTCACAGGCAGAGAGAGGGGTTGAAGCACGATTAGCTGGCGTGAGAAGCCAGTGGGGGGCACAGAGGCAGATGATGAGCGGCTGCCATCACTTCGAATTAGATCAGCCAGGATCAGACCTCACGCTTCTTTCTCCGGCACGGAAAGCCCTGGCTGAGCCTGGTCTGGGGAAAGTTCATCACCTGCTCTCACAAAGTTCACATAGTGCTGGAGAGCACCTTGAAGCAGGCGGGGGGGGGGGAGGAGGGCACTGGAGGGACTGGGCATCTTGCCAATCTGCTTCTAGCAACTGGAGTGAAGCTCCTGGGAAGACCAGACCCAGCCTCTTCCAGCAGGGGGTGCTGTGGGGAATGGTGCAGGAACACCAGCTGTGTGATTCAAAGGGGAGTTCTCAGCAGAGGGTGCTGTAGAGAGCAGGACAGGAGTGCTGGCGGTGAGGGGAACTCCCATTTACTTCATTCCCAGGCTGTCTCTCCCAATGGGGTGTTATAGGAAGTTGGACAGGAAAGCTGGCTGTGAGGGGGGGTGGGGGGACTACCAGCTATACTAGCTGCAGCCTGTGCTGTCTGAGTGGGGTGAATGGTGAACTCTCAACTACTCCAGTCCCAGCCAGAAGTGCTGTAGGCTGACCATGTGCACCTGACCATGCTTAGAGCTCCCAGCTATTCCATCCTGAGCCTCCCATAGCAGGAATTCCAGTGACTCATTATAAGCCACAAACAAAGGCTCATTCACACAACACCCTTCCTCCTTGCAAGCTAACTGCTTGCTCCTTGATCTGTGTTTTTCTTGCTCTGTAGCTATGCATTCACACACAGCTGCTGATTGCCATGTATTTCAATGTTCCCACCCTTGTATTAGGTGGCAGAGAACAGAAATCATTAGGGAGCACTGGCAGTGATAGTAATTTCACACAGCACTCAATGTGGGGTTGTGCCTACTTTAACAGAGTGTTGTGGGAATGAATCCTAAGATTATTGACTTATTCCAGGTCTGCTTTCTGCTGCTTCCTTGGAGGAAGGCTCTGGATGCAGGGGGAACTCCTTGATTGGGCATCTGTCACTTGAGGTGTTTTTAAACGAGCAAGGCTTGGGCTGCTGAGTGGCACTGCTGCAGAGTAGCCACTCAGGTGCAGTGTGTGAGGAGGGATTCGAACAGGTGGCTCTCAGCGGGCTACCAGGGCACCATCACACTATCCCTCTGCCACGGGGGAGGGGCAAGCGCGCTAGCCTGGCCTTTGCAATTGACGTGTCCCAGGCATGAGTGCTGTGCAGCCCGGGCTCCCCAGCACTTGCAGCCAATTGCTGTGACATTCAAAGGCCGTGTTCTCCACCCACAGTGCCTATGAGTGGCGGACTGGCCTGCTGGTGTGGCTGACTGCCACCGTTCATACAGGAAGGAGCTCCGTGATTGCCTGTTGCCATGCATCCATTTGGCCTGCCCCGCACGGAGCACTCTAGATTTCCTGGCCATCACACACTCCATGCGTGGCCGTACGCGGGTGCTGTGTGGTTCGCAGGAGAGTGCGTTCTCCACCCTACCTTCAGACAGGCGGTCGGATTACTTTGTAAAGTGCCAGGTACACTGCTGGCACTATATAAATGTTTGTTAATAATAATGTGTGGCCCCTTGTTGGCCATGCGGGGTAGCATCTCATTTAAAAACACCCTTTGTTTCTCTAGAATGTTCTTCTCTGAGAGTCAGTAACTGCTGTCTAAAAAGACTGCTCCTGCCTTACATTCCTTCGCAACCCCTATCAGCTGGACATGTCCTCTTGCAAGTTCCATTATTGCCCCAAGACCGTACAAGGGGTAGATGATGCTATTGTTGGGTGGATTTAAAGCTGGTTGAAGAACTGTACTCGGAGTGCTCATCAGTGGTTCATCAATCTGGAGAGAGGTATCAAATGGGGTGCCTCAAAGCTCTGCCCTGGGCCAGTACTGTTCAACGTCGTTATAAATGACTTGGGTGAATGAATAGAGGGGATGCGTATCAAATTTGCAGATGAGACAAAACTGCGAGGAATAGCTAACACCTTTAGAAGACAGAAATAAATTTCAAAAGGCTCTTGATAGGTTGAAAAAGTGGGCTGAAACTAACAAAATGAAGTTCAACAGAAATAAATGTAAAGTTCTGCATTTAAGTAAGGAAAATCAAATGCACAAGTATAGGATGGGTGATACCTGGCTTGGCAGCAGTACATGTGAAAAGGATCTAGTCAGGTTATAGCTGATCACAAACTGAACATGAGTCAGCAGTGTGATGCAGCTGCAGAAAAGGCTAATGCAGTTTTAAGCTGCATTAACAGAAGCATAGTGTCAAAGTCAAAAGAAGTAATAGTTCCACTCTATTCTGCACTGGTCAGACTTCATCTGGAGTACTGTGTTCAGTTCTGGGCACTGCACTTTAAGAAGGATTTTGAAAAATTGGAACGAGTTTAGAGGAGGGCAACAAAGATGATCAGGGGTCTGGAAACCAAATCCTATGAGGAAAGGTTGAAGGGACTGGTATGTTCAGTTTAGAGAAGAGGAGACATGATAGTGGTCTTCAAATACCTGAAGGGCTGCCACACAGAGGATGGCAAAGACTTGTTCTCTCTTGCCTCTGAGCGGAAGACAAGAAATAATGGGTTCAATTACAAGAAAGCGGATTTCAGTTAAACATTAGAAAGCGCTTCCTAATGATAAGACCTTTTTGGCAATGGAACAAATTGCTTAGGGTGGTGGTGGGCTCTCCTTCACTGGAGGTTACAAACAGAGGCTAGAAAGTCATCTGTCAGGGATTCTGTAGCTGCAGTTTTCCTGCACTGAGCAGGGGGCTAGACTAGATGACCTCAGAGGACTCTTTCAACTCTATGATTCTAAGGGTACACAAAGAGGTGTCTTCGGTGGCTGTTCCACGGCTCTGGAACTCCCTTCCCCGGGTTGTTCTCCAAAGTCGAATGCTGAGCATTTTCCAGAGGCAAAGTAAAACCCATCTATTTGGCCATGTGTAACACATTTGGGGCTCAGGGTGCTGTTTTAGTTGGAATTGTATATTTTTATATTGTTTACATTTTTGTTGCGTTTTATATATTTTTATATTTGTTGTTACCCAGTGTGAGGCCTTTGGGGAACGGTGGGTTAAAAGTCCAAAGGAGTGAATAAAAGAGTAGCAGGCACGTGTTGACATGTACTCAGTAGTGGTGGGAGGAGCGGTTGGCATGTCCTAACATGCCCTGCCATGTCCAAGGAAGCCTGCAGATTCATAAATAGTTAAAACCAGCAAAAAGGCCTTGCAAGGACAAACGGCTGATTTTCTTGCATGAGTCTGAAAGGGTGTGTCTCTAATCCACTCTAGTGGCCATGGACACCACCTTGGCTTGAGTACCCATTGTTTAATGTTTCTTCAGTTGCAGACCCATTCACACCTCCCAAGTAGCTAAGATTTAAATAACTTCTTGACTCATGCTCTCTTTCTCCTTTGTTCACTCTTCCCATTGCCTTAAACTATCATGTGCTGTATAAAAGACAGTTTGTACAATGCCGTACAACATCTTCGGCTAGCTAGAAGGGTCTGTTTTGCTGGTTCTCTTGCACAGGAGCAGATTTGGATCCACTGTCCCTGTTCCAGTTCCTAAGCAATAATGCCTAGAGACTTGATCTTGAGAGTGCAGTGTTTATCTTGTTCATCTTGTGTGTACTGCAGCACCCCTAAAGCCCACAATGCTAGAGTCTAAGGACTAAAGAGAGTGGGGAGGCAGAGAGAACGCTCTTTCAAGGGATGTTGATGCAGATAGAGCACCACCGGGCAGTAAAGGGATCATGGGGTTTGTGTGCTGCCAGGAGCGTGGCACCAACAACGTAGATTTGATGACACCTTAGCTTTGATGACACACACCATATGTCTGGGGACAGGGTTTAATGATGCCATAAAGGTTAATGGAGGGGTTGTTAACCAGGAGCTGCTAATGGGCTGGTCGGTTAACTTCTGGTTCCCCTCCTAATGCTAAATGGAAAAGACTCCTCTTTTCAGTGGGAGGAGGGTTGATCTAGTACCAGGATAAGATTAAATCGGGAGGGCCAAGCTAAGCCATGCTTTGGGGCCTTCACTCAGGCCACCTACAGAATGTGTGTGTGAAATCCACCTGCATCAGGGAGGGGACTGGTAGTGCTGCGCAGTAGTTAGTGCTGACACTGTCCTGTCTCTGCTCCACTGCACCCCTGGGTGGCCTGTGGCTCCATCCTTGACTGGTTCTCCTCCTACTTCTCTAACCGCTCCTTTAAAATCTTGCTCCCCGAGTCCAACTCCTCCTCCCTCCCCCTTTCGGTTGGGGTCCCCCAAGGCTCTGTCCTTGGCCCTCTCCTTTTCTCTATTTACACCCTATCCCTTGGTAAAATTATTGCCTCCCACGGGTTACAATAGCATCTCTACGCTGATGACACCCAACTCTATCTTTCTACCCCCTCTCTCTCCTCTTCTGTCCACTCACGCCTCGTCAACTGCCTCTCTGATATCTCCGCCTGGATGTCCCGACGTCAACTCAAGCTCAACATGGCCAAGACCGAACTCCTCATTTTCCCTCCCTCCCCTTCCTCTCCCGCTAACCTGCCCATCTCCATCAATTGAGTCACCATCCATCCTGTTCTCCAAGCCCGTAGCTTGGGCTTCATCTTTGATACGCACCTCTCTTTTAAACCTTACATTGACTCTTTGGTCAAATCCTGCCGATTCACCCTCCGTAACATTGCTTGGATCTGCCCCTGTCTCTCTACTGCCTCGGCCAAAAACCTTGTTCATGCCATGGTTATCTCTTGCCTTGATTACTGCAACCTCCTCCTTGCTGGCCTCCCTCGCTCTCACCTGTCCCCCTTATCGCAATCCAAAACTCCGCTGCCACAGTCACTCACTCTGCCTGTCGCTTCGACCATGTGCAGCCTCTCCTCTTCTCTCTCCACTGGCTCCCCCTTCCTGAACGTATCCTGTTTAAACTCCTGGTATTCACGTTCAAAACACTCCACAACCAAGCTCCCCCTTACCTCTCGGACCTAATCTCCCTACGCACTCCTGCACGTGCTCTCCGCTCTTCCTCTGTCCCCTCCCTCACTGTCCCTCGTTTCTCCTGCTCACCTAACCGCCTTCGACCCTTCTCCCTCGCTGCCCCCCATGCCTGGAACTCCCTCCCTGCCCACATCCGCCTTGCCCCCTCCCTCCGCTCCTTCAAATCCTTCCTCAAGATCCACTTTTTCCTCGCCGCCTTTCCCAATGCCTGCTAGTCGTTCCCCGTATACTTACTGTCTGCCCTCCTCTGCAGACTGCTGCAACCAACCTGATTGTAACCAAGCCAAGCACACACACCTGAGACTTAGCATCCGCTTGAATGTTTGTTTGTCTTCTCCCCTGTCTCTCCCACTGTCCCCTCTCCCTGTCTCCCCGTCCTTGTCTTTTAGATTGTAAGCCACTGGCAGGGACCGTGTCTATTTCTATGTTTCTGTACAGCACCAAGTACATGACTGGCACTATATAAATGTTTATAATAAAATAATAATAATAATAATAATAATAATAAAGGCGGGTTGCCAGATCAGGTTGTCCCTGCTCCAGGGCAACCCTGCTGGCAGTGCTCTGGAACATCCTGGAGCACCACCAGTGGAGCGGGCCAGCCAAACCCTGGGCACCGGCCCAAGGCGGAGCTGCCGCTACAGCTGTGCACTTGGCTGTGGGTTGCCCAAGGCAACACCATGGAGTTTCAGGCAGCAGCCCAGAGCATCAGGTGATCTGCCCGTAATTCTATAGTGGGGGGGGAGGGGGACATCACGTGGGCGGACCGTAGGCACTGGCAGCACCTCTGGGGGTGGCTAGTCCCGTGTCCATCTGAAGACGCCCATTGTCATGCAGTACATTGCTGCCTCTCTAGCCGAGCTGCTTCTGTGCAGCAGCTGCACTGTGAGCTCTGGAGTCTTCCATGACATCAGCACTCAGAACCAAGATCCTCTGGGGTTGGCAAAACACGCAGGCTGATACTTGATTGTTGATGTGATAGTGAATCTGGGTCTACCTAGCTATTCCTTTATACACAGGGATAGGAGTAATGTGAGGCAGGATGGCTCAGCTGTTAGAGCATTGGCTTGGCATTCTGGAGGCTTGGGTTTAACTCCCTGCTGTATTACAAGCTGCTTTTGGCAAGTTGCTTCATCTCTTTGGTAGTCTAGAGGGAGAGGGTTGTTGCCATGTTAGTCTTAAAAGTAATAGATGGAGAGACAGTAGTTCAGATGATTTCTTTCTTTTTTTTATTGGATCAACTGATGCTGGTGAGAGTATGCAAATTTTCAGGTCACACAGGACCCTTCCTCAGACATGCAAGATGTCGGAACTGAAGACTTGAGAGATCATCTAAAGACTAAAGAGAGTAGTTGAACTACATTGTCTCATCTCTTTAGGGCTCATTCACACAGCACACTTCCTGCTTCGTTCAATAATCTATTTGTTTGGCATGTACTGTAGCAAGGCATTCATATCTGTCAATCTCCCTGCATTTCAACAGCCTGTCCTCTGCATCAGATGGCACAGAACAAAGGATCATCAAGATGCTCAGGAAACTGAAAAGGTTTCACACAACACCCAGAATGTGGGGTTGTGTCACTAGCCACTTGAAAAGCATGTTATGTGAATGAATGGGCCCTTGGACTGGGGCCCATTCAGATGGCTTGTCCCCCACAGTATCAGGTGGCAGAGAAGAAGGGACCATCAAGAAGCCCAGAAAGAAGGAAAGATTTCACACAAAACTCAGAGAACTTGGGGCTGTGCCATATTGTGGTAATGACCCCTTCAGCGCTCCATATTGGTGGACCTCTCTGGTACCCATTAGATAGCACTCCCTATGGGTGAGCCATCCTCTCCCAGGGAAAAGCACAATTTTGACCAGTTTGGCCAGATCCGTAACATGCCATAAGGGACAAGCATTTCAAATGCAATTGGAAGCTATTTGTTTGATCACCCAAGCGCTACCCAGAGATAATCCTTCCTGATTGCAGGAGTGCTCCTACACACACAATTGGTGCTCTGGAGTGACTCACGTAGCGCTGATTAGTCCCTTACTAATCAGTGCCTATTAAACATATTCCACTAAAGGCTGATTATTTAATTAAGGTCATGGAGCTGTTTGGCAGATGACAGATGTTCCTGAGTCTGCCATAATGGAGAGAGGAAGGGAGGGTATGGGGCCTTCATCGTGTCTTACCAAGGCTGGCGATTACTCATGTCTGAGTAAGGACTTTATACCTTTGAATCAACAGACCTTTCACATCTGAATCTAGCTGGGGAGAAAATAGGGGGTTGGGAGATCCTTTGGGGGTAGACTCTAAGCTGAGGAGAGGCTTGGGCCAAATAGGCAACCTTGGTGTATTGAGCTGCAAGTTGATGGTGCTAGATGGTTACTTGGGTAGCAGCACAAACCCACATTCTGTGTGTTGTGTGGAATCATTACCACTGCCTGTGCACCCTGTGGTCCTGTGCAGGGCTGAAATGAGATTTTGCCCAGTTGAGTAAACTTGACAAAATCCCAGTTCTTGGTTCCTCTTGGGGTGAACTAAGAACCTCAGGATGCCTGCAACTTTTTTGCTGAGCATTCAGCAAGAGATAATAAATAAATAAACAAATA
Organism: Sphenodon punctatus; assembly: GCA_003113815.1. Classification (NCBI taxonomy): domain Eukaryota; kingdom Metazoa; phylum Chordata; class Lepidosauria; order Sphenodontia; family Sphenodontidae; genus Sphenodon; species Sphenodon punctatus. The sequence goes on along the minus strand of QEPC01012864.1, from coordinate 911,374 downwards.
TCATTGTGCATGCACAAATGGCCACCACTCAACCAAAATGGTGGCAACGCTATTTCTGCCATTTTGATTAAGGATGGTGGCCATTTTACACATACGCAAACAACCCAGTAGCCATTTGTGCATGGCAGTGATTTATTTATTTAAAAAAAATATTATTTAAAACGTCTCACTGAGGATTTGTTGCAGGCTCAGGCAGTTCTAGCGAGAATTCTCGTGAGACAAAAAAGATTGCGTATTTAGCCCTAGCCTTGGATTTTCTGCCACCTGATTCAAGGAGTTTACTTATAAGGATCTGTATCTAGAAAGTAGCAATAGACTTGCCCCCACACCCCAGAATAAGGCAACACACAGAGAAATCTTGGGTTAAAGGCCACACATTTATTATCTCGTTTACCAAGTTGGGGAGGGGGTATACTCCCTCCTGAGCCCCTTATACTAAATTTGGTACTAAGGCTACTTAAACTTAACTCAGCGGCCCGATGTCCCTCGGTGCCGCTGACTTCGTGTGCACTAGGTCATTCTCACTTCAGCCGTCTGGCTGATCAGGGAGGGGGCACCCTCTAGTGACCAAAGTAGGAGGGAGGCGGAGGCTTCCTTACGGGGCCGTCTCTGTCCTCATCCGTATAGCTCGCCCCTCCCTCCTGAGCCTGGGTTTAAGCCGGCCGTCCCTGCCTTGGCTTAACCCCTGCTCCATCTCTTAGGGAGATGCCTCCGCACACCTTCACATTTAACTAATATACATGACAATAGATTTACAAATGCCCTGGGCCCCTGCCACCACAAACCTCCAGCAATTTGCTTGATTGGTTTGTACCCCCAACCCTGACCTCAACAAAGTTGAGCCAGCTGGCTCTTCAGTGCGGCCAGGTATAGGTTCAAACCTTCCCCTGACAAGTGCACTCCATCAGGTCGAAACAACTCCGGCCTAGAAAAACGGATGTCTGAGTGGGTTATGACCACTCCCCCTTTTTCAGACACCAATGTACCCATTTCTTTATTGATCTTGCGGCGCACCCGGTCCACCTTGCCCGGGTGGACCGCGTTCGCCCATGTGATTCGTTCAAGCATATCAGACCAGACCAGGAGAGTGGCGGCAACAACCGGGCTATCTCAGCCCAGTCCCGTTTCATCCTTACCACCAACTCCATGCCCAACATCTGGGGGATATAATTTTCCCCCAGGTGGATCACTTAAATGTGGGGGCGCTGCCCCCTGGCTGCCTCATGAATGAGCGGCATGAGTTGTTCCCACCTCATGCCCCTCCTGGCCCTCCAAACTTTCCATTCCATTCCACTTTAATTTACACCCCGCCTCTCTCCCAAAGGACTCGAGGCGGCTTACAACATAATGCAACTACAAAATAGGGTTTTAGTCCACACAGGGAACCCTAAGTCAATAAACAATTAACATAATAATAACTAAAATAACACAAAAATTCCACATTTCAAATACAAAGCATCAACACAGCAAACACCAATATCGCCAACAAATCATCCAAAAAACATCCCCCCCCCTTATGCATCGCCGATATTCCATTCAATAACCTCCCTCATCACCATGGGGAAGGTCCCACAATCCTGCCACTCGTTCCCTGCTGCCACCAGGGAAACTCTCACCACCTCAATCCCTCTCTCACTGGGAGGAGGTGGCCCCACCAATCCAATATCTGCGAGCATTACTGCATCCCCTTCCTCATCTTCCCCTCTCTGAACTCCCAATCCCATCCAAACTCCCTCTGCCCTGTCCCCCAAACCCAGCTGTGTACCCCAGTAGGAGCTCCCGGCCGCTCGTCCAGCCCAGAAAACGATACTGTGCCCCGTCAGCCAAATCAACTTTCATTGATCCTTCATCCAGGGGCCTGTAACTGAAAGAAGACAGGGCAAGTTAACGTGAGTCCGGATCAGTGCGTGGCTCCCCGCACATAGGTGCGGAATGTGGATGACCTCCATCTACCCAACCTCCTTATCTTGCCATCAGACATCCCCAACTCCGCCGCGTGGGATGCTGCCCCGATTCTAAACGAGTGCAATGCATACGCATGGACGGGCAAATTCGCTGCCACCAGCACCTTCCTCAATACCGCTGAAAATTGATAGTGAGTTACCGCTGTGCCATCCCTGTGGACAAGAAATGGCCCGGCAACCGACGTGCGTATGGCCATATACCGACTCACTACCGTGACCGGGCATATCTCTGGGTCAGTGGCCCTCTGTAACTTAATATTAATACCCTGCTGCCGCTGGTCAGTTTTTGAAATATGCAGCCTAATATCCAGAGATTCGTCCCTCAATGCTATGTCCCTGTCGCTAACTACCCTGTGAGCACCATCCCTCTTAGAAGCCGCCACCAACTCAGACACTCGAAAAGCCCCAAAGAACGCCAATTTAAAGGCCGCGTCAAAGAGGGCAGCCTCGAACCCATCTGCCACTATCCCCCCTAAACCTGCCAAAATTGCCCTTAAAATATCGGGGGTGATGGGACGCCTGCTATCCTGAGTCGGGCCCCGCTCCCTGGACCACAATTCTAGCAGTTTCCTGGCAAAGTAACCTTGATCGGGCGGGGGGTGCCCCGCCATCTTGCAAGTGAATGAAATTGCGGCCAGCTTGACTCCAATAGTGGGAGGGGACAGACCTTGTGAATGCAGCATGAGGGCAAACTGCAGAGCCTGAGCTTCTGGAATGGGAAAACCCTGGTGCCACCTTTTTCTTGCCCTGAACTCCTGGAATTCCACGAAAGCCCTTTGGTAGGCCCGACGTGTGCTAGGTGTTAATGCCCCTTGAACCGCCTTGAATAGCTGAAAAGTCCAATGTTCCACATGCCCGGCGGCACAGCCTCGGGTTCCGGGTTGGCTTCTGGCACCAGAAGACGGAAACGCTCCATCTGTTGGTGAGAGAGAGCATTGGCTATGCCGTTGTCAATTCCGCGAACATGCCTAGACCTGAACAATATGTTATTTACCAAGCACTGTAGAATAAAAGAGTGGACCAAGCCCATCACCCTAGCTGACTTTGCGGATTGAGAATTAATTACTTGAACCACCGCAGCATTATCGCACCAAAATAGTACAGAGCGATTTGCAAACTTGTCAGGCCATAGGTGAATGGCCAGTACGATCGGGAATAACTCCAGGAAAGTGATGTCCCGAGTCACACCCTCTCGGACCCATGCTTCCGGCCACGTGACCACGCACCACTTACCCTGGAAATACAGGCCAAAACCCAAGGCTCCCGCTGCGTCGCTCTGGACCTGTAATTCCGCTTCCAGCAGAAATTTTTGTCTCCAGAGGCTGACCCCGTTGAAACCCCCGAGGAATGCCTGCCATATCGCTAAGTCCTCCCTGATTTCGGTATTTACTCGCACACGAAAGTGGGGGCTGCTGCTGCCTGGGACCATCGCATAGAGCTGGGACAAAAAGGCCCAGCCCGGTGCCACTACACGACAGGCGAAGTTCAGCTTTCCTATCAGGCTCTGCAACTCCCTGACCGTGACCTTCTTCCTCTCTAAACAGCTTTCAATTCCCTGCTGTAATTCCCTATGCTTTTCCCCAGGGAGGCGTGACTTGCTTGCGACCGTATCCAACTCGATCTTGAGGAAAGTTAGTATCGTGGTTGGCCCTACCATCTTCTCCGGAGCTGACGGGACCCCTAATTCTTGTGCTAAGTCCTGGAAGGTATACAAGAGGCGCTCGCATTCCCCTGTGCCGCCAGGGCCAAGGAACAGGAAATCGTGAATGTAGTGAATGACCTGCTGAAGCCAGGCCCGGTGCCGCACCAACCATTCGAGCAGCGAGCTGAAACGTTCGAAGGCCGAGCAGGATATCGAACAGCCCATGGGCATGGCCTTATCAATGTAAAATTTACCTCGGAATTTAAATCCAAGCAGCTCGCAGTCGTCCGGGTGGACCGGCAACATTTGGAAAGCCGAATTAATGTCACACTTTGCCATTAGCGCCCCCGGACCACACTCCTGTGCCATGTCCACCACTGCATTGAATGACGCATAGTGGACGGAACAGTTCTCCCGGGATAGCATCATTCACTGACTCCCCTTTTGGGTAGGAGAGATGGTGAATGAGGCGATACTCACCCTGCGCTTTTTTGGGGACTATGTCTAATGGGGAAACGTGAAACCCAGGGGAGGGTGGGGACAGGAAGGGGCCAGCCACCCTGCCCTCCACTAATTCCTTATGGATCTTGGCGTGCACCAAGTGCTCCATTCCTCTGACCGACTTCAAATTCTCCACCCACTTTCTTGGCTGCACGCCCCTTGCTGGTATCCTAAAACCCTTTCTAAAACCTTCCACCATGTATTTCACCTCACTCCGGGCTGGGCAGTCGGCCAGGGCGCGACTCAGGGCCTTATGCCGAACCAGCGTTGGCACCCTTGTTAGTACCTTGTCCTCCCCGGCTCTGGTACTGCCTAGTTGGCTGCCTACTTTTTCCATGCGCTTGAACCCTGTTACAGTGGAATGCCGCGTGGTTGCCTGCACAGTGTGAACAGGCGTGTCGAAACTGAGATGAGGAGCGGGCGCAGCTCCCCGACCCATTAAAATCCCAGCATGTGGGCCCTTTTGAGTTTGCTCGGTGCCCTTCGGCCCGAAAGGGGTCGTTGATGTAAGCTACCACTCCCGACGCCAGGGCATGGCCACTGTCTGTTTTGGTGATGTTCTTAGTGCTCACCATACACTCCAGCCATATGTCCTGCACATACATGTCCCATCTAAGTCCCGGTTTAATAGCTGCCCGCTTCCTAAATCCCTCATTGTAGCACAGTCAAGCCCCGGGGTTCCCTGTGTCAAAAGCCCTTCTCACAATGTCGAAGTACTTCAGGAGCTCGACTGCCCGACTGGGGGTCGTCTGCAGCATGACATCCATCAGTACCGAGAAAGCAGTGGACCAGTTTGCCCAGTTGCGGTCCACTTTCAGCCTCTTAAACCTCTCCTTATCCTTTTCCCCATCCTTGGACGCAGGGTCGAGGATCGGGTCAGTATAGAGTAGTGACAAAATATCCACATGCTCCTCCTTCCAGATTTTTTCCCTAACTGACTGAGTAAGGTGGGCATCCAATGGGGAATAGAGTTCCATGTAGGCACCCGGTAGAGGGGGCCTAACCGGGGGGAACCCTGCAGCAGGCTGGCCGCTCTGCGGGGTGGTGCCCTGTACCCACACCTGACCCACCGGATCGACTAGACCCTGAACCCCTATGTTGGGCACAGAAGGAGTTGTGCTAGAGCCTGCGACCCCCTGCCCCAGCCTGCTTCTCAGGCCACGGGACCCAGGACCCGATCCACCCAAGCCTTGGCTGCATGGCTGGTTCCCCAGTCGTCGCTGGGGCCCCACCTACCATGGTACAGGTTGCTGCCCCTGTAGTCCGTAACACATTAGCCCCGCTACCTGCAGCCGCTGTTGTCTCTACCGGCTGTTCCCGCGGACCTGGATGCGGTTCAACTTCTCGCCAAGTGTCCGCTGTCGCTGCCCCCTGCTGGTGAAGACCCCTCTGTTGTTTGCGGATTCCGTCACCCTGCGCTGGCTGATCCCCTTGCTGGGCCCCGAGTGTCTCTCCGACGCGAGTGAACGCACCGTCGCCTGCAGCGCCTCCATCCGACCCGCGAAGGTGTTCAGACGATCCAGGACCTCCATGGACAAGTCCCTCCGACCTCTGTGTCTCGACGGGGTCACACCTGACCTGTCTGGGGACAAATTGTTCCTCGCCCCCCGCACGGGCGGAGGGGGAGTGCCTGGCAGGGACTCCTGCCTGCTAGGGGGAGTGGCACTCCTACCCCACCTGGGCGAGGAGGGAGTACCCAGCGGGGTTTCCCACCTGCCTGCATGGGCAGGAGTCGAGCCATCGCTCATCTGCCACTGCCCCCAGCCTACTTCCTCGTAATCCCTGAACCAAACAGGCATCTGTGCCTGCCTAGACCCTCTCATACCTAGGGGCTCCCGTGCTGGTACAAGAGCTGTCCCTTCTGTACCCTGGGCCTGTGCCGGTGCGTCTAACGTCACCGTTCCTTGGTCGGGGTGGGGTTGGGGCCCGTTGCGCTGGCTCCCACCTTGGGAGCCCACCCCAACTGGCCCAACCCCTTGTGGGCAAGGGCCTGCTGCCCCAGCCCCCTTAGGAGCTCCTCATGATCCCCCATTCGCTGCTGGAGGGCCGCCAGCATGGCCTCGGCCTGCTGCTGGGCCCGTGCCAATGAGAGGTTGACTCACCCCTCATCCGTTCACCACCTGCCCCGGCTTTGTTGGGCCCTTTGGGGTTTGTGTTCTTTTTCCCCATACCTGCACGGGCCGGGTATTCCCCTCCGCTGTAGCGATGTGCCTTCTCCCCCCTCCCCGACTGCCCGATCAGGCCACTTGCCGTTGGGCCTCTGGGAGGATGAAGCTGCCACGCCGAGCGGGTGGGGCTTCCACACCATGAAGTGCGTCCCCCCATCCCCACTGATCAGGGCCACCGCCGTGAATGAGCTGCAGCCACAAGGAGTGCGCCCCCCCGCCGATCGGGCC
>QEPC01012864.1:873110-894761 GCA_003113815.1 Sphenodon punctatus | reverse complement strand
CTTCCCCTGGCCGAGAGACTGACAGGCACGGGAGGGGGGGGGCGAGTGAGGGAGAGGCGGGGCCTCTGCTTGAAGTGAGGGAGAAGAAGGCAGAGGCCCCGCCTCTCCCTCACGCTGCTGGCCCCCTCCGCTGCCTGCCTGGCTGCTTCGGCCAGGGGAACTGAGTGAGAGGCAGGGCCTCCGCCTCTCTCTCCCTCATTCCCCCTGGCCGAGAGACTGTGCCAGGCAGCGTAGGGGTGGCGGTGCGGGGCCCAGGCCGGAGGCGACAGTGGCGGCGGCGGCACCAGCAGCGGATCAGGTAAGTGATCCAGTCGGAATCCGTATGGCCGCTCAGGCTTGGGGATGGGTGGAGGGAAGTGCCCCTCCTCCCATCCCTGAGCCCAGGCTCGGGTAGTGTGCTGCCCCCGGGCCGGGGAGCACCCCCTGAGCCAGGGAGCGCCCCTAGGCCCGCCGGTGGTATAGGGCCCCGCATTTCTTCCCCGCCCTGGGTCCCACTTATGGTAAGGCCAGCCCTGGCTATGGGTCACATTTGGCTCTTGATTCCCCAGCCCTAGGATAAGGTATTCGACTGGGTTGGGTTGAAAAAAATAAAAACAATGAAATTCAACAAAGACGAGTTTAACATATTGCTCATAAAAAAGAAAAACCAAATGCACAGGTACAAGGTAGGAGATAACTGGCTTGGCAGCAGCAATCCACGAGGGCTAGAGGAGCAAGCTGTAAGTCAGTCTGTGATGCTGGGCTATTTCCTTAGCCTTTATCTTTCTACTAAAGAGCTGCTTTATTAGACCATTCCTACTGGAGTTTGTTTGGGATGTCTGCTACGGCTTCCTGCAACAACTTGAAGGAATGGACTTGTGCAAGCAGTAAACAGATTAGTCATACATCATCTATTGATTGACTCTATTCATAGTTCATAACCATCGTTACCTACTTAGTTACTGCAATCTAGGGATCTCGGGGACTGCAACTCTGCTCCTGGTGACCCAAGGAAATGCTATTAACTGCTATTAAAGAAATGCTTCTGATTGAGGGACATCAGAAGAGGTTTATACAAAGGGAACTTGATAATAATAATAATTTAATAATAATCAGTAGTAATTAATTTATTTTTATAGTGCTCTCCTGCCTTTAAATGGCACTTTACAATAATAAAAACATTTTAAAAATATAAAATCAATTTAAAATGGGAAGGTAAAGAGGGAGGATAGGATACGCTACATTAAGAGGAACCTGCAGTGGATCCTAAAAGCACCTTGAGAATAAATGAGTTTTGAGATGCTTTTTAAAGGTAAGACGGGAGGGACTAAGATGGGCATCCGGGAGAAGTGAGTTCCTCACTGAGAGGCCTGCCACCTCAAAGGCCTGTCAACTTAAGATGGCGGGATCCTCAAACAACAGGTGGTTTCTGAGCGCAGATAAGTATCAGTGTGAGGCTCCAGGAGCAGGTCTCAAATATAGCCAGGGCCTACACTGTTCAGGGCCCAGAAAACCAACAGTGGAATCTTAAACTCAATCTGTCGCTCTACAGTGGAGCCAGTGTGGAGAATGTAAGAGGGGTGTAATATCACAGCTGTCCAAACCAGTAAGGAGTCGTGTTGCTGCGTTCTGAACAAGTTGCAAGCGATGAATAAGCACTGCTGGCAGCCTGTAGAAGAGGAAGTTACAAAACTCAAGCCTTGTGGTGGCCACCAGGGCAAGGGTCACAGTGGCAAGGTCAGCCCAGGGTAAATAAGGGCATAGCTTAAACAGAAAGAAACCTCTCCGAACCACGTCCAACACCTTGTGTTTTCATGGATGGAGAATGGTTAAAAATAATGCCCAAGTTCTTTACCTCGCCCACTGCCTCTATCTGCATAGGCAACTCGTGTGTGTGTGTGTGTGGGGGGAATTAGGGGGTACGTGCCACCCCTAGATTTTTGGAAGCCCTATAGAACCTTATAGAACCCCTGCCCTGCCCAGCTCCCTCTCCTGTGCCCACCCCCCACTATCAACAGTTACCTGTCACCTATGTCTACCTGGACCCCATCCGCATATGGATGCAAGGGCATCCTCATATCAGCTTCCCCTCCTCATCAGCAACCCCTCTCAACAGTCCTGCATTTTGCAGGATGCCCTGGGTATTCCAGGATTTTCAACAGTTTTGGTTTACAGGACGTTCTGTATTTTTAAATATAGTAAATGAGAAAGCAGGAAGGGCATACCTCTCAAGTGTCCCAGACTTCATAGGACTTTCAGAGACATTTGAGAGAGTGTTCTAGATTTTTTCAGGACTTTCAGCAGTTTTGTTTTACTTAAATTACTACACATACATTTGCATACATTTACATAAACTTATGCAAATATAATGAGAAGTTGCATGCAACTTCTCAACTTTATGAACGTATCTTCCTATGTTTCCTTCCCCTTTGTTTCTCCTCCCCTTGTCCATTCTAGATTCCTGGCGCATCCCAAATGAGAGAGGACACCAAAGATGGGTTTAAACAGCCACACTCTTTATTATCGAATCTTAATTAAAATTAGGTGGGGGAAATCACCTAATGCGATTTGGGTCCAGTACTTAACCTAAAACTGCCAACAAACTAACTGCAGGGGTGGTTTCGAGATACCCTCGATTACCACCCCAATAAAACATCTCCCACCCCTCCCACGGCACTGGCCACAGGTGAGGGGGACCAAGTCCTTCCAGACCGGAGGAAGGTGCCTGCAGGCTGGGGACCATACCTGTTCCTACCGCCCTCGCTGGTCACCCCTCCCAGGGAGGCTACCCCGCCACTTGCTGTACCCCGCTATTGCGGTATGTGTGGCCTCCCCATCTCTTAAGGAGATGACTCCCACTTACACTAATCCTAATATAACCACAAAATTACAGTACTGGACCCCTGCCACTAAAGGACCACCGGAGATAGTCGGACTGGACTGACCCCCACCTAAACATCCCTATATAAAACTTGGACTAGCTTATCTTTCAGGGTCTGTAGGTAGCAGTCATTTCCCTCGGGGGACAGGTGCACCCCGTCTGTACGGTACAACTCTAGTTGGTTATGCGACAGGATGTAGTTGTGGATACTCTCACCTCCCAACCCTGTTAGCCACTTGCCTATGTCCCTGTTAATCGACTTCCTAGTCCTGTCTATTTTCCTTGGGTATATGACCTTACCCCAGGACATCCGTTCCACCAGGTCGGTCCAAATAATAAGAGTGAAGGAAAACCTCTTTTTTACATCGTTCTTGATGTTCTTAATGAGTTGCACATCCTTCAGCTGTGGGAGGTCATTCTTGCCCAGATGGAGGACTGTGACATCCAGTGGAGGGGCCCTGTGTAGCACCTGGAAACTGGGTATCAGCTGGTGCCATCTCATGCCGCTCTGGCCCTTCCACCAGATTTCCGCTCATGTTGACAGGCCCAGCTGGGTCCCCCACTGGGTCTGACCTGTGGATTTACACACACACACACCCCCCCCAGTGTACCAAGCTGTGGCCAATGATTCAAACTTGTCTCTGGTGGTGCAAAGAGCAGGCAAACAGACTGTTTAGTGATGGTAATGGCGGGGGGCCTGAAGGACATAGGCCCCCCTGAAGGACATAGGCCCGGAATGCACCTGAGTGCCAGTGACCCACCACCCATATTCCCTGTTCAGACAGCCTGCTGCTGCGGCGAAGCTGGTAACCCCAATCCAGAATGAGTGGGAACTAAACTCGATCCCAGGCAAGCTGAGACGGGCCAATGCGGCCCGCAGGATGACTGTGAATTGGTATCTGGTGAGTAGGCTCCCACAGGCATGTCGAAAAAGGGGGCCGGGCTCCTGAGGGTGGATGGTGAGGTATTCCTCCATAGCGTGAACCGGGCACAACTCCAGGGACCCAGCCCTGTTCAGCCTAACCACCTGCCCCCTGCCTCTCTGGTCAGTTTTGAACAGATCTGGAGGCACATAGACTCTGGCGCAACCTGAACGTCCTCCATGCTTACTGCCCTACCTGTCGTGTTCTTGGCTGATTCAGACACCAGCTTGCTCATCTGGATGGCCCTGAAGAATGCTAGCTTAAATACTGCACTGAACAAACCAACTTCATAATTGTCAAAACAGGCTCTGGGCAGGACCCCACATATATCCAACAGCAATGGGGGAGTAATGGGGATCCATCTGTCAGGGATGGTGCCTTGCTCCCATGACCAGCTTTCTAACAAGCGTCTGGCGAAAAAGTCCCTGTCTGGAGGTGGCTGCCCTGCAAGGTTGCTTATGAACCCCAGCGCTGCCAACTTTCCGGCTATTGTGCCAGGGCCTGCTCCTCTCCACCTCAAGTGCAAGGAGAACTGGAACGTTTGGGGCTCAGGGATGGGGAAGCCAAAACCCCACCCATGAAGTGTCCAGAACTGTGGGATTCATGGAAGTCTCTGTCATAAGCTGCCTGTGTTCTAGCCATCAGGAATTCCTGAATGGTGGTGTACAGTTCTAGCAGCCAAGGTTCCACACCAACGGCGGCAGAGGCTCTGGGGTCAACCTGGCTTCAGGTGCCAGTGAGCGAAAACACTCCATCTGGAAGCGAGAGATGGCATAGACAACACAGTTGTCAATGTTGGGCATGTGCCTGGCTTGGAACAGAACGTTAAAATTCAAACACGTGAGCACGAACGCCCTGACCAACTTCATAACCCTTTGGGACCGTGAGGACAGGGAATTTATGATATGAACTACCGCCTGGTTGTCGCACCAAAAGAGGACCGTGTGGTTTTCAAATTCCGCCGGCCGTAAGTGGACTGCCAGCAGTATTGGAAACAGTTCAAGGAAGGTAAGGTCCTTTGTGAATCCAGACCCTATCCATTCAGGGGGTCGCAGCCCACCTGGCCCTGAAGAATACCCCGGAACTGCTGGCCGCATCGGAGTGAACCCGGAGCTCAGCTTCTAGCAAGAGCTGGTCCCTCCAGAAGCTGGTTCCATTGAAACCTGCCAGGAATGACACCCACATCTCCAGGTCCTCCTTCATTTCCCTGGTGACCCGGATGTGATGGTAAGGCCGGGGGTTGCTGCCCAGTTTGGCATACAGGCAGGAAAGGAAGGCCTGCCCCTCGGCCACCACCCTACATACAAAGTTAAGACTCCCGAGCAATGACTGGATTTGTTGGACAGTCAATTTTCTTGCCACGAGGCACTCACCAGTCTTGGCCCGGAGGGACCCTAATTTGTCCTCGGGTGGGAGACTGCTGCCACCATGTTCAGCTCTATACCCAGGTATGTCAATTTTGTAGCTGGTCCCTCCGTCTTCTCGGGATTCCAATCTCATCAGCTATCCATTGGACGGTCTGCATCAGCTCCCAGCATTTCCTTGTGTTGACCTGGCCGATGAAGAGGAAGTCATCGAGATATTTCTTGACCTCTCCTATGTCAGCACGCCGCCGCACCACCCATTCTACGAGAGAGCTGAATCTCTTGAAGGCAGAACAAGATATTGAGCAGCCCATGGCATAGCCTTGTTGTAGTAATAGTGACCCTGAAAATGGAAGCTCAGTAGTGGGAAACTATCTGGTAGAACCAGTAGCAGGTGAAAGGCTGACTTGATGTCGCACTTTGCCAGAAGGGCACCGGGGCCACAATGCCTAACTAATGCCACTGCCGAATCGAATGATGCATAGTGCACCAATGTAAGTTCCCTGGGTATGGCATCATTTACAGACCCACCTCGCGGGTGTGAGAGGTGGTGGATTAGGCGAAATTCACCTGGGGCCTTTTTTGGGCCCACCCGTAAAGGGGACATCACCATGCTGGGAGGGGGGGGGGCAAGGAAAGGGCCAGCCACCCTCCCTTCTGTCCCTTCCTTGTCAATCTTGGCTTGTATGACCTGTTCCATCCCTGAAGTAGATTTCAAATTAGGGGGGACGCTATGTTGCTGGACATGAACTGCAGGGATCCTGAAACCCCACCTAAAACTGTCAACAATATATTCCACCTCCTTCCGATTAGGGTGTTTCCGAAGGACCAGTTCCAGCTGCTCCACCCTAACTGGCGTTGGGGCTCTTTGCCGATCCACCAGCATTGCCTCACCACTGGCCCCCTTTTGCCTGAGGTCCCAGGTTAGATCTTCCTTTTGCCAGGGTTTGGCCCTGGGACATGCGGCCTCCACATGGTGCCCGCTACAGTGAGGACAGGTGTGTCGAAATCTACAAGCCGTTCAGGAATGTTTTCCCAATCAGCTGAATTCCCAACACTGCCCTGTAGTGCTACCTGAGGCCTTTTTTTGCTTCTTCCCAAGAGGAATCGCTGGGTGACGCTGCGCCTCCCCTTGCCAACAGGTGGCCGCTATCTGATTTGGGGGCATTGCCTGAACCGTTCATGCAGGTCAGTCACAAATCATTTGCGTGGAAGTTCCAGCGGAGCCCCAGGGTGTAAGCTGTCCTGTGCCTGAAGGCCTCGTTGTACCGGAGCCATGCCCCAGAGGGGCCGGATTCGTAGGCTTGGCGAACTATGTCTGCGTACTTTAGTAGATCTGTGGCACGGCTAGGGTATGTCTGGATTATTATTATTATTTATTATTAACAAACATTTATATAGCGCCAGCAGTGTACCTGGCACTTTACAAAGTAATAAAATAGACACGGTCCCTGCCCCTAGGGCTTACAATCTGAGAGACAGGAGCTGGGGGAGAGACTTAGGAAGGGGAACAGAGGGAGAGACAAGGGGTCTAACATTCATGAAGATGCGAGGTCTCAAGTGCACGTACTTGGCAATGAGAATGACAGCAGGCAGGTCCATGTTGCAAGGATAAGGGTAAACCGATCGTAGGTATAGGAATAGTGGCTCAGCAGGATAAAGAGTCAGACAGAGCAGAGCGAAAGAGGTGAGTTTTAAGGAGAGATTTGAAGGTATGAAGGGAGGGGGCAAGGCGGATGTGGACAGGGAGGGAGTTCCAGGCATGGGGGGCAGCAAGTGAGAAGGGACGAAGGCGCTTAGGGGAGCAGGGAAGGCGTGGAAGGGTGAGAGAAGGGACAGAGGAGGAGTGAAGTGCATGGGCTGGAGTATGGAGGGCGATAAGTGCAGAGAGGTAGGGGGGAGCGAGGTTGTGAAGAGCTTTATAGGTGAAGACTAGGAGCTTGTGCAGGATTTGTTCAGGAAGGGGAAGCCAGGAAGATCATTATCCTGTCGAAAATGGAAAAGGCCATGGTCCAGTTGGACCAATTTCTCTCGGTCTTGCAGGAGGGCAAAGATATCAATGTATTCTCCTCACCAAATCCGTTCTTGGGTGGCTGGGCGGAGATGATCCCCTATGGGCGCAGGCACATCGGAGTACCCCCCCCCCCATAGGAGGGGGCTGCCTGGCTGCCATGACAATGGGGTTCAGCCGCCTGGGGGTGGTGGGGGTGGAAGGGATCAAACCTGCAGTGCCTGTGCTGCCTGTGACTGGCCACCGCCTCCCTGGACGCTGGCGAGTTGCGGCTGCAGCAAATAGGCTCCCTTGCTGGTCCTGGGGCTGGGGGGGGAGGGCCACTGGTACTCATACCCCATTCCACCACAAGAGTTGGGTGGACACATCCCGGACCCTGTGGGGAGTCAGCACACCCAAGCCACAGACATATCCCTGACTGGGGCTGGTGGCCACTGGGTCGCCCCTCCCAATCCCCCACGCTCAGGCGAGCCTGGGGCCAGTCCTGTGTTTCCCTCACAGCACCCAGGTAGCCCGCCCCATGGGGAAAAGTGACTGCTTCACCTGGATCCTGTGGTGCGGTTGGGGGAAGCTGTTCCTGTGCTGCCGGTGGCTGCTGGGCTTGCTGGTCTGCCATCGTCTGGATGGCCTGTTCCAGAGCCACTATCCTGCGGAGGTGATCCCTATCCTCCTGTTCCTGGGGCTCCAGCTGGTCACCTTGATGCTTCATAGTTAGTACTGGCCTGCCTCTGTAAAAGAAAAAAGGGGGCTCCCTGGCCTGGCCAATCTCCTGGCCGTCAAAGGGGGCTGGTGGCATGGGGCCTTGAGAGGGGGGGCCATCCAAGCCCGACTGGTGGCCCCACTGGCTCCTGCCCTGGGATGAGGGGCCTGTAGGTGCCAGGTCCTGTCTGTAGCTTGTCTGTGGGAGGCCGTCCCAGACCTAGTCTGGCCACCCTGGCCGAGGGGCTAGTGATCACACACACCCTGTAATTGCTGCAGGGGTGGGGGCCTGCCCCCGGCACTGGGGGGGGGGGGCAACCCGGTTCATGCACCAGCCCCAGGGGCCTGCCTCATGGGCCTAGTCTGTGGAGAGCCTTGGCTGAAACGGGCGGGGGCGCAATCCTGCCATGGCTGCTGGCCAGGTGGCCCAAGTGCCCCCATCTGTGCTCCCCCAGCTCAACTTGGGCCGGGGGGGGGGGAGTGAAGGGGTGAACTGCAGGGCCCGGTCCATCCCCCCCGGGCGATAAGGCCCAGCTGCCTGGGTGCTCTTGTAGGGCCATGAGGTGGGTCTGGGGGTCCCTGGTGCTGAAGGCTGCCATTTTCTTTGAGGGGAACCCCCTGTCCAGGCCCCCCCAGCCCCCCCCAGGGGCGGAGGGGGCAGGCACCTCCACGGGGGCCTCAGGGACCGCAACTCGGGGGGGGCGGGGGCGCGACCACATTCTTTTTACTTTTACCCATCCTGGGCCTTGAAGGAGGAGGGAAGGCTCCCTCGCACTCACCACGGGCTGGCCGCTCACGCCGGCAATGTTCCCGCAGCAGCTGGTGCTGCTTGTTTCGGCTCCAGCCCACAAGTGAGGCTGGAGCCCTTGGAAAACTGAACTCTATCCCCTGCCCAGGGTGGAGTTCACTGGCCTCAATGGCCCTTCTTGTGCTTTTGCTGGTAGCAGCCACCTTTTTACCCGCCCCAGGTTGCACAGGTCCCAGTAATATGGCACCTTTAGTGGAGAGGCCAAGGCTGACCATAAACCTCTTTAACACTGCTTTAACATTTCTTATGCATGTTGCAGGGCTACATAGGGCACACTATACCCCTGCAACATGTATAAGAAATGATAAAGTGGTGTTAGCATCATGTCTGTTTTCACCCATATTTCTGGTTGTCCCATCCCAGTTGTGATGTGTCTTGTGCAAAACCTAGAGCAGATTCTCCCAAGGGGAGCTGAAACAGGAGAAGGCTGGTTGTACTTCTTAGCTGCAAGGAGTCAAACTGGGACCAAGGTGACTAGAGGAGTGAGGTGAAAACTGGGTGCGTAAGACCACGTTGCTGCATGGAAAGGGCATGGGTGGGTGTTCCGTGCAAGCAGATGGGGCTTTGCTGTGCGTGCACCAGGTGAGGAGGCCTTGGGCAGATTTGCCAAACCCTGTGTGGTGTGCAGTGAACTTTTCTGTCTTGCTTCAGCCCTGGGATGTGACCAGACACCCACCTTTGTGTATTTATCCCTCCCCTCTCCTGGACTGTCCTCCCTGCTGCTTTCAGCACAGCGGCAGCTTCTGTCGCTCGAGCAGAACTGATGAACTAGCAAGTGGACTAGAAAGGAGAGGAGACTTCTCAGCAGCATCTGGGACAGATACCGATGCAGACTGGTGCCTTCTTGACATGGTCCTGGGTTGGGGATGGGATCTCCTTCTCACTCCCATTTGAGGGAGAAGAAGCTATCCCACTTGGGGCTCACTCACACAAGAACCCACATTCAGAGCATTGTGTGAAATCCTTACTGCTTCCTCTGCTCCTTTGTGATCCTTGTGTTCTGGGGTACCTTGTGTGCAAAGGATGGGTTGCTGGAATACAGGGGGAATAAAAAGTTGTGTGAATTTGTGCAGGGCTCAATCGCTAAAATGTATTTATTTATTTAGAAGCTTAATACCACTGGCAATTCAAGGTGGCTTACAATAAAAAGGTATAAAATACAGAAATACATAAAACACATCAAACCAATTTAAATAGGGACACAGAATATTAAAACCCCATAAAACCAAATTAACCCCCCAATTAACAAGTTGCATATGTACTTGCTCATCTTAATTACAGAGAGGGGAGAGGATGTTGTGCCAAGATTGTTCTCATTTGTGTTTTTCAAAAATTGCGTGAGATTAAGATTTACAGTGCCTTAAACAAGAATTCCCAGCATGGCTTGAGCCCAACTCCTCCAGGGCTGACCCAGCCCAGTCCGACACACCAGAGCTCTTCTGGGCCTGATCTCTAATGGGGAGACCTTGTCCCTGTGGAGTGTTGTGATGTCACGGCATTCTGTGAAGGTTGGGTGACATCAGGAAAGGGTGAGGTTAAGCTGCTCCTCCACCATTTTCCTGCTGTGCCCCCCATCTAGGGGTGCCAGATACACACATTTTTCCAGGGCACTTAGGAAAATACATGTTGCAGGGTCAATGCAGGCCCTGCAACATAGTTTTTCATAAGTGTCCTGGAAAAGTTTGCTTATATGGCAATCCTACCCCATCACCAAAGAATGCTGTCACATCACAGTGCTCTGTAGGGGTGTGGGGCACATCAGAAAAAGGTGACAGAATAGCTTAACCCTGCCCCTTTTCTGATGTGTCCTGCCCTCACAGAGCACAATGATGTCAGTATTCCATGGAGGCAGGGCCTCTTGCCTATCAGGAGCTCAATCTGGCCCAAGGGACTTGAGCTGGGAGAGCTCCCGAACCGGACCTAGCCCAACTGTACCCTTTGTGTTTGAGTGCTGCTGTAGTGTGAATGCATTGCTACTGGGAAGACAAATGCAGAATGAGGAGGGCAAGTTTACAAGTGGTTAAAGTGTTGTGTGAAGGAAGCTCAAGGGCTCTGTCAATCCTGGCATCTGGCCATTTGACCCCAATTGAGCTACACTGAGTTACACCAGAAAATGGTGTTCCACCATTTATTTATTTAAAATGCTGCCCTTCCCACAGAGGCTCAGGATGGCTTGCAATCATAAAAAAACAGAAATAAAAAAGCCATTTAAATCAATAAAATAAACCCTTAACACCCCACTCCTATACCCGCACCCAATTCCATTATTAATTATTATAATATAGCACCAGCGGTGTACCTGCCACTGTACAATCAGTAGTTATAGACAAGTCCCTACCCCAAAGGGCTTACAATCCCATCCCATCATATCCCTGCCTACCAAATAGAAAGGTCTCGCATCGTTTTTGGAAGACAAGCAGGCTCAAGCTTAGAGGAACCTCCAAGGGGAGGGAGTTCCATAATTGTGGGGCAGCCACCAAGAACGCCTCCCTATGCACCGTAGCTGTAAAAACATCACTGGGAGAGGGCACCCCCAGCTGACCTCGGGGGCCGTGAGGGGACATGAAGGATACCTGGGACCCAAACCATTTTAGGGCTTTATAGGTTAGGAACCAGCACTGAATTGTGCTTGGAAGACTATCAACAGCCAGTGCAGACTCTGGAGCACCGGCATAATGTGCTCTTGGTGACCCACCCCCAAGAGAAGATGAGCAGTCACATTCTGCACCAGCTGCAGCTTCTGAGCAGTCTTCAAGGGCAACCTCACGTAGAACACACTGCAGTAGTCTAGCCTTGAGGTTATGAAGGCATAGATGACAGTGGCCAGATCCAAATCTGATAAAAATGGTTGCAGCCTTCTGACCAGATGTAATTGGTGAAAGGCACTCCTGGTCACTGCTGCAACCTGGCAATCCAGGCACAGCAGCTGATCCAAGAGCACCATAAGGCTGTGAACCTGAGTGAGCAAAGGAGGCTGGACCCCATCAACAATAGGGTCTCCCAGGTCACATGGCCAGCCAACTATCATCACTTCAGTCTTGTCTGGATTCGGCCTCAATCGGCTCACCCACATCCAGTCCCCAATGGCAGCCAATGGCAGCCAGGTACTGGGTAAGCCCCGAGACTGCAGGATGAAAAGGAGAGAGCTGCGTGTCATCAGCATATTGATGGCGCCTCGCTCCAAATCTCTGAATGATCTCACCCAGCAGCCTCAGATACACATTGAACAGGAGTGTAGACAATGGAACCCTGCGGGACCTCACATGGGAGCACCCGAGGGAACAACGAGCCACCACCCATCACCACCCTCTGGCTTTCCCAGCCAGGAATGAGTGGAACCACTTGAGTGGTCCCGCACATCTTGGCCAGGTCCCGCAGCTTGGTCAACAACACCGCATGATCAATGGTATCAAAGGCCGCCGACAGATCTAACAAAATCAACAGAGTAGAATTTCCCCAGTCAATTTCCAAGCGGAGATCGTCAGCCAAGGCCACAAGTGCAGACATGGTGCCGTGCCCAGAACGAAAACCCGACTGGCATGTGTCCAGAAATCCAATGGCATCGAGATGTGCCTGGAACTGCGAGGCGACCACCTTCCCTAAAAACACATGTTTTTGTGGTGACTGCAGCCCAAAGTACAGCCGAGCGTTCAACTGTCTCTTCCCTCCTTCTCCCCGAATCGCCCTAGGCTTTCAGGAATGGCTGCTGCTCATCGCATCTGCTGGCTCTGGGTACATTCTGTCCTTCCTGCTTTTACAAGGTGCTTCCAAAAAGCCCCCTCCATGAGCAAATCCACCTGGGCTCCTGTTAATGTCACTGCCCTGGCAGAGCACAAGCAGCTGCAGTGTGCCAGCTTGGCCAGCCAGTTGGCAGCTGTGAGAGGAGACCTTGAGCAGTGGAACTGGAAGTCCTGCCTTTGTATCATGGTGAGAATGCCAGAGAGATCCTGGAGAACAGCCCTGCAGCTCCTTCAGCAGAGAACGTAGTCAGTTAGCAGGTGCATGCTGGTGTACCTATCTAGTGTGACTGAGTGCCATGCAGCTGCTGCAGGACTCCAGAGCTTGCACTGTCACCACTGCACAGGCCTAACTCATCTGGAAAGGCAGTGAGGTGCTTCCTGCTCTTCCTCTCTGCAACACTGGCCATCTCCTCCCCCTTCCTGGGCTCATTCACACAACACCCTTGTCAGGACCTGGGCCTCGATCCCTCACCCCCAGCATATCCTCCAATAATACCTTTTTGCCAAATGCAGTAATGGGTTTCATTATCTTGTATTGGGCTCCCAGCAATGTAAGCTTTGTACCAGGTTCAGCAGACAAAGGGGGTCATTAACACCTCATTAATCCACCTGGAGAAAGAGTGACGACTCCTTGCTGGGGGGCAGGGTGGGGCATCTTTTCTCACTTTAACAAGCTAGGAATAAGCACCGCTATTAAAGAACAAAGGTAACACCCAGACAGGAGGGAGCTGTGTGCCTGGGAGCAAGATGAAAACTTAAAAGAAAAAAAGGAGGAGGAGGAAGTGTGTGTTTGTGAGAGACAATTTTTTGGCTTGCTGAAAGGCACTGCTTCCATCTGTGATCCTCTGAGTGACTTTAAAACTAAAACTTTAGAACCAAAGCCAATGCCCCACATTTCCAAATTTTGACTTTTTTTAAAAAATAGGCTGAGTTTCATCTTGAACCATCAGTCCTGCACATACAAACATACAGAGAGCTTTTCACACAGTCATTTTTTCCAGCTCAGCTCCAAAGTTAGTTGGTGAGCTATTACAGAATTTCATAAGTACATGCAAATTTATGAAAAGTAGGGATAGCATTGTGTACCTATTTTTTGCTGTCAAATGTTGGAGGGTATGTCCCAGGATTCCTGAAGCAATGCCTGGGCCTGTAGCACATTGCTTCTCTTTGCCTCTGGTCCAGCTATTCCCTGACACAAAAGGGGTCTCTCTACACTAGCCTGTTCCCACCCCTTCTGCCTCTCCCTGCCACACTTCCCAGTTTCCTAGATGGCTACAGGCTGAGCCAGCATATAAGGCTGACTGGAAGCAGCAGGAAACTGGGCAGCACTTTCGACTCCACTCACCTCCAGTTCCTGGTCCTTCCTGGGTCTTCTGCTCTTGCTTCTTGGTTCTGCCTCTGTCCTGGCTCCTGTTTGCCTGACCCTGCTCTGCTCCAAGCACTTCTTGTTCTCAGCCCCACTCTGCCTTACTCTGAGCCTTTCTTCCCCTCTTACTCCTGGCTCTGATCCTGACCCTGCAACCCAATCCCACTGCCTGCCTATGTCCCGAACGCCCCCGTACCCTTGCAATCTCACCACTTGTTTCTTAATTTATGTTTGCCTTGCCCCATAGCATTGCATTCACACCACTGCTGATTCCTCTATGCTTCCCACCCCTTTGCAAAAGGTGGCAAAGAAGGTGGCATCAGGAAGCACAGGAAGGGACAAGAATGTCATACAAATTCATGTGAGTTTGGGCCACTCTCCAGTCTGTGAACGAGCCCAATGTAAGGCAGAAGAGAGCTGAGGATGATCTCTCCCAGTGGGAGGGTGTGGTTGAGACAACCGGCAGGGAACAGGGGTCTCTGCATGCTGAGATTTGGGGAGCTGAACATTGGGTTATATGCTAAGATTTGGGACTAGGCTGGGCCAAGCCAGAGGTTGCTGAGCACTGATGCAGCAGGTATGCCGGTAACATTGGGTAGGGACCCCTGAATCCTTTAGTCTCGCTCAACAGTGGCCATCTCAGTAATCATAATGGAATTAATCATGGGACCTTGCAAAGAGCAGCAGGTCCATAATCTTTCTTCAGGAAGACCAGGGCCAGCCTTATGCAGAGGTGGTGGGGCCTTTGCCTCTGACCCTGAGCTTTCACAGGGGGTCCTGAGCTTGGGGCTCCTCAGGAGCTGTGGCAACAGCAGTGACGGCACTCCTGAAGCTTCTTGGTTGCGGTGCAGCAGTGCTCCAGGGTCCCCCAGGACAGCTGCTTCCTGTGGTGTCTGCCACTTGCCCTCCTCTCCCTTGTGACTCTACCCTAGGTCCCAGTAAGACTAAAGCCAGCCTTGGGGTGGGACTTGGGATGCTGGGTTTCCATTCTTATCAGTTGAGCAACTCTGGTCAGACCCAGGTCTTTACTCACTGGGTGTGCTGGCAAACTCCTGAGGTGTCCTAGACCTCTGGTCAGACCAGAATTGACACCAGGAGAAAGATAATGGGAGAAAAAAAAGAAGAAAGATAACAAAGGACTAATGGAAAATAATGGTAACTTGTGGTTTTCAGAGATGCTCAATTCCATTTCAGTATGACACTGAAGCTTCTCCCTCCTGATATAAAATCCTTGGCCTGTTGGTCTATCCATCCATCTTTTGCAGGAGGGGGAGCCTTTTCCCTCCCATAGGACACTTTGAAAATTAGTGTAAGCACTATGGGCAAAACAGAAGATGGGGGTGAAGGTGCTTAAAGGGTGTGCTCAGGTTGGGGGCTGGGAAGGAAGGGGAGGGTTCAGATCCTGGTTCTATGTTGTGAATCCATCGCCTATCCTTGAGTGCATGCCCTCGTCTCCACGCTCTTCCTCTGTGTTTGAGGGTAAGACTGCCTCCCTGGGCCTGATCCAGGAATTGGAAAGAAGCCAAATAAAATCAGCTACAGGCCAGATTTGGCCCACGGGCCAGAGGTTCCCCAACCCTGCACAGGTCTGTTGCCCATCCTTGTCCATCCCCATACAGCATTGTCTGTCTGTCCTTGCAAAGGCTAAAAGCTAGAGATGTGCCAGGAGGCAAATTTTGTATTTCTGATTTCTATTCTAGTGTTGGTGCCAATTTTTCTGTGTTTTGTCTCTCTGAATTTTGGGACGTTTTAAGGTGAAAAAATCTGGTAGTTGCTACAGTTCTTTGAAAAGCAAACAAGCAGGGGGAGTGTGCAGAATGTGTGTGTGCAGCCGCTACGGGTGCTTTTAGACAGATGGGCTGCCCCAGTGCTGGCTGCGCTTTCCCCTGGTGACTCGTCTGTTTAAAGACAGCCTGTCAGATTTGGAATTGAAGCAGGCGCCAGTGCACTTGTTCTGGGTCAATCCCATTTGCAGCACTCCAGAACATCTCAGAGCACCGCCTGTGGAGCGGGCTGGCCAAACCTGGGGCAGCAGCCTGAGGTGGAGCTGTAGTCTGTCTGCTCAGTGGACCCACGCTGCAGCTCCACTTCTGCCGGTTATTGTCCTGGACAATCCCATAGCGTTGCAGGCAGCAGCCTAAAAATAAAGTGTGAGGTGATCCGTCTGCAACTTTATAGGGGGGGCGGGGGGGAGACTACAGGTCGGGGAATCCGCTGGGTCTGTGTTAAACCCAACCCAGGGAGGGTTGAATGCAAGGGTGCACCCCTGGAGCAGCATCTAAAAGTACCCTGTGTGTAAGGGAGTGCAGCTCTGTGTGTGTGTTTGTTCGCACACGTGCATAGATGATGGTGACCCTGCAATAAAGCACAGATGGTGCCCGGCCCCTACAATAAACAGTAAAGGATCCTGGCATTAGTGAGCTCTAGAGCACCAGGCAAGGGACTCTCATGCCAACCAGTTCCTTGGGTGCAGCTCTGCCTCCAACTGCCTGTGGAAACAGGTCAAGCCCCTGAACTACTCCTGTAGATCACCTTTGTTGGGGCTAACCTCCCTCCCTCCCTCCCTCCCAACACAACATACCATGAACATACCATGAACCTTGAAAAATGATCAAACTGCTAGAGCAACCGTTGAAAACATCAGATTAGAAGTGGAAATTGAGAGGCAAAAAGCACACAAACTTGAAAACTCCAGGACAGTTTTTGTGTTTCAAATATGGAAGCCGAAAATGTGTGTTTGTGTTGGGTTTTTTAAAAAATCCAAACCCAAATGCACAGCCCTACTAAAAGCTCATTTTTGCCACCCCACCCCCCGTGCACCCAGAGCCCTGGCAGCATATGATCTGTTAGGGTTGGCTCCCTCTACCCTTCCTCTTCATTTCCCCATTGGCTTTGCCCTTGGCTTGCTGGGTAATAGAGAAAATTGGTGGAAAGCTCATCTACCCTCTCAAGTGTGTTGCTAATTGCAGGTATTTGGCTGAATAAAGGGAGTCAATGAGGCTTGTTGGAGCATCTTGGTAGGGTGACTGTGCATGAGTGGCTGGGAATCAGAGCAGCACCTGGCTCCGTGTAGCCTTGGCTTCTCCTTGCCTTGGTTAGTTCTGATGATCTCCTGCTGTCTTTCTTTGGGTGTCTTAAACACAGCACTGAACATGGGCTAATTCATCATGCCCTCCCCTTAGTTTTCTTTTCTCTGGGTATGTTTTGCCAGAGAAAAGAAGACTAAGTAGGGACATTGATAGCAGTTTTCAAATATCTAAAAGGATACCACAAAAAGATGGTGAATGCTTATTCTCCAGAAGGAAGAATAAGTACAAAGATAACACTAAAAAAGAACCCAATTATTCTAAGCTTTGAAAGCTTGGTAATTTCTGTAAGCGTTGTAATAGCTAAGCATAGACAATTATACGTACCACTAACAAAGTTGTAGTGCTGTAATTTCTGGGTTGCATTCCAGGCTGCCATTTGTTCGGGTTTGTAGCAAGAGAGTTATGATAATATAAAACATTTTGAATCCACTGTCTCAGAAGATAGAATAAGAGGATTGGGTTTAAATTGCAGCAATGTAGATTTCAATTAGCTATTAGGGAAACTTACTAACTGTAGGAACTATTAGGCACTGGAATAAGCTGCCTAAGGAAGTTGTGGAATCTCACTCCTTGGGTATTTTCAAAATCCAGCTGGACAGGCATCTGTTTGCAAAGCTGTAGAGACAGAGGATAGATCCTGCAAGGGGTTGAACTAGATCACCCGTGAGGTCACTTCCAGCCCTATAATTCTATGAAGTCTGTGACCTCATCATGGTTGCTGGTTGAACAGATGTTTTTGCTGCTACATGTTTCCTAGTCACTTATGATCTTCCATGACACACCATGGAGGGCGCAGGAAGTAGAGGGTCTCCACAATATCCCTTCTCAAAACTTCATGTCGCTGGTGTCCCAGATGGCCAACAGTGCATGGCAGAGCAGTGCACTTATGCTTGACCAGCTGATATGTGTGGTAGCTTCTAATGCATGGGATACGCATGAATGATCATGTATCAGGCTCTTCAAATATGTGCAGGGCCCCGATTCTTCTGCGCTACTGCGATTCGCAGAATTTTCGCAGAATCCTGCCCTGGGCAGGATTATAGCAGAAACTGGGGAAATCCTCGCAGAATTTCCCTTCTCGGACGGTGAGCCAATCCGGGACCTGCTTTATTCTAGCCACAAGCCAATCGGGGGTTTGCGTGGCCTTTATAAAGCAGCTCCTGGATCCTGCCACTTACCTGATCGCTGAGGGACCCGACCGCCACTCAAGGGATCATCGCCACCGCTCCAGCCGCTGCTCCAGGGATCACCGCCACTGCTCCAGGGATCGCTGCCGCCATTCCAGGGATCGCCGCCTCTGCCTGCTCCAGCCATAAGGTAAGTAGGTGTGGGGGGTGTGTGTGTGTGGACTCCTGTGTGGGGAGGTCCCGCTGCGAGCTCTGCATTGCCATGTGTTTTGGGGGGTGGGTTAGGAGCTGTGCCCTCTGCATTGCCATGTGTTTTGGGGGGTGGGTTAGGAGCTGTGCCCTCTGCATTGCCATGTGTTTTGGGGGGTGGGTTAGGAGCTGTGCCCTCTGCATTGCCATGTGGTTTTTTTTGGGGGGGGGGGTTGTCTGATATTTGAAATACCCATACACAGAAAAAATTATAAGCAGATTTTTTATTCATTGGTACAAGGAAATGGATCGCCATCTCACAGTTTTAATTTTACTAGACTTGTTTTGTAACTTTATTGGGTTGCAGAATTTTCAATTTGGGGTTGCAGAATTTGGGGGGGGAAATTGCAGAAGAATCGCGGGGCCCTGAATATGTGTTTATTGGGTGGTGCGATGCATGTGGTGTATAAACAGACATAACAGAGAAATGCATGTGGGCAGCTCAAATGGGCGTGCAGCGATACACCGAGTGACACCCTTTGTCTTTCCACAAAATTCTTGATTTAGGAAGCAGGCAGCTCTGCTGTAGGAAAGTGATCTTTACTATCTATGGCAAGAAACCTGGATTACCTGGTGAGATCCGATGGCATTTCCAAGTACACATTAGGTGTCTTCACATGAACATCTGCCCCTCCTCAGACCCGGACGGGCTGTCTGTTTCAATGCAGCCTGCCAGATGTGGAGGTGGAGCAGAGGCGAGGCAGGCTGTCCCTGCTCCAGGGCTCTGGAACCTCCTGGAGCACTGCCAGCAGAGTGGGCAGCCCAACCCCAGGGTAGTGACCGGAGATGGGGCTGCCATCCGTCTGTTTGGTGCATGGCTGCTGCTGCCCTGCTGTTGGCCAGGGGTTGCCCCAGCAATGCCATAGCGCTGCAGGCGATTTACCCGTAACACTGTGGTGTGGGGGAAGGGTGCTGTGCTGGCAGAAGATGGGCCCCAGCAGTCCCCTGGGTCCATTTAAAACTGATCCTGGCACAGCTGCAAATGGGCAGACATGGGAGTGCAGCCCTGGACTTGCTTCAGGGTTGTGCACCCCTACATCCATGTGAAAGTTCCCATTGACTTTGTTTCTGCAAGGCTGGTGCAGAAAACCCTGCAGTACCTGTAGCTACATAGAATAATACAGTTTGAAGTGACCTCAGAGGTCATCTAGTCCAACCCCCTGCTCAGTGCAGGAAATCCACAGCTACAGCATCCCTGGCAGATGGCTTTCTAGCCTCTGTTTGAAAACTCCAGTGAAGGAGAGCTCCCACCACCTAGGCAATTTGACCCACTGTTGAAGAGCTCTTACTGTTAGGAAGTTCTTCCTAATGTTTAACCAAAATCTGCTTCCTTGTAATTCGAGCCCATTATTTCTAGTCTCGCCTTCAGGGGCAAGAGAGAACAAATCTTTGCCATCCTCTCTGTGACAGCACTTCAGGCAGTGGAAGATGGCTATCATATCTTCCTTTAGTCTACTCTTCTCTAGGCTAAACATACCCAGCTTCTTCAACCTTTCCTCACAGGACTTGTCTTTCAGACCCCTGACCATCTTTGTCACCCTCCTCTGAACCTGTTCTAATTTGTCGATGTCCTTAAAGTGCGGTGCCCAGAACTGGACCCAGTACTCCAGATGAGATCTGACCAGCACAGAATAGAGTGGAACTATTACTTCACATGAAGGTCCCCAAGATTTTGGTCCCCCTCTACTTCTGGGATCCAGGGTGGGTTGGTCCAGGAGGCTTCATGGAGGGGGAGGGAATCCCCATCCCTGTGCATGGCTGGTGTATCGAACAGCAGCCCCTCCAAATCATCCTCACAGTGTCCCTGGTCTCTCCTTGGAAGTGTTGGGGTACAGGAGAAAGGTGTGGTTATGCTGAGGGTGGGGCTGTGTGAGAAGCTGTAGCTGTGCTGGAGAGGTACTGGATGGATTGTGTGCGTTGGAGTGGCTACTGTGGTGGGCTGTGTGGGCAGGTTAGTGTGGTTGTGCTGGAAGAACTGGGGGGCCTGGAGAGAGGAGCCTGGGGAGAGGGTGGTGTGGCTGTGCTGGGGAAATGGCTGGGGGGGGTGTAGGGGTGTGGCCCCCACTTTCTGGGTGCTAAGACGAGGACACCTATCTACGGGGTACCCAGACAAGCAAGGAGATAGGCTGCCATCCCTCTCTCTGGAAGTGCCTTATCTTCTACACATCAGCCTGACTCCTTCTGATAACTCACTGGCTAGCCACCCCAATGAGTCACTTCAGGGGGTTTAATAGTTGCGTGCATCACAATCTGTCTGTGCAGGGAGCAGCAGAGGGTGATGCCAACCCTTGAGTAATGAGCTTTGATTTCGGGTTGCAGGTTGCTTAGTCTCCTTGGGTCTGGCAGAACAGCAAGGGAGATATTGGCTGGAGATAAGGGAATGAGGAGAGGCTGGGAGGCAGCAAAGAAGGTGAGTACTTACTCTTTGCCCTTGCTGCATTCCAAGACAAACAAGTCTCTAAGGGCTCATTCACATGATACTCCTCCCCCTTGCAAACTCACCACTTGCTTCCTAAGGCTCATTCACAAAATACTCAAGAGTGGGTAGTTGCCCAAACCCGTGTTCTTTGTTGTGTGAAACCCTTCCCACTTCCTGTGCTCCTTGTTCTCTTTCCCCTGATGCAAGGGGGAATGCAATCCAGCTTTGTGAATGCATTGCTCTGGGACAAGGCAAATGTAGATTAAGGAATAAGTGGTGAGTGTGCAAGGGGAAGGGTGTTGTGTGAATAAGCCCTTAATCTGCTTGCCTGCAATGCATTCATGCAGCTGCTGATTGCCCTGTTGGAATGTGCAACAGTCACAAGTAAAAGCCTATTGCAAGCCCCGCAAGCTCAATAGACCCTGCTATCTCGTTGCTATCCCAATGTTTGGAGGTCGTGGCGGAATTGATGTGGCAGAGCAGACTGAAGCTCAACCCCAATAAGACGGAGGTGATGTTGGTGGGGAGAGCGAGGGAGGTAGTGACCCCCCTGGTTGGGGGGGTTCGCCCTCCTATAGCTCAGCAGGTCCGGAGTCTGGGGGTGATTCTGGATGCAGACCTCCGCCTGGAGCGGCAGGTGGAGGCAGTCGCTAAGGCTGCCTTCCGCCAGCTGTATCTGGTGCGTAGGCTGCGTCCGTTCGTCTCCAGCCTGGACCTGGCCTCCCTCATCCATGCTTTCGTCACCTCGAGGCTGGACTACTGTAACGCGCTCTACGTGGGACTTCCCTTGTTCCTGATTCGGAGGCTGCAGCTAGTGCAGAATGCGGCGGCTCGTCTCTTCACGGGGACGGGCCATAGGGAGCATATTACACCTGTGCTCCGAGCTCTGCACTGGTTGCCGATAGCATGCCGAGCCAGGTTCAAGGTTTTGGTGTTGATCTATAAAGCCCTTCATGGTCTGGGCCCCTCATACCTCAGGGACCGCCTCGCCCTCCG
>QEPC01012864.1:844809-863036 GCA_003113815.1 Sphenodon punctatus | reverse complement strand
AGGATCCAGGAGCTGCTTTATAAAGGCCACGCAAACCCCCGATTGGCTTGTGGCTAGAATAAAGCAGGTCCCGGATTGGCTCACCGTCCGAGAAGGGAAATTCTGCGAGGATTTCCCCAGTTTCTGCGATAATCCTGCCCAGGGCAGGATTCTGCGAATCGCGGTAGCGCAGAAGAATCGGGGGCCTGCCTGTGCCTAATGCACAACAGGCTGCATCCCCCCTTTTCCAGTGCTAACCGGCTTTCCCTGCCTCGGAGCGCCTCTGAGGCCTCCTACAGCGGGGAAAGCTTAACCCGTGCCATCCTGCCCCCTTATCCAGGCGGGCGTGGCAAAGGGCCTCACGCCCCAACCCCCGTGGGGGGAGGGGGTGGACGCAATTCTTGGCGGCTGCAGCAAGGCTGTGGAACTCTCTCCCAGTAAAGGCCCGGGTGGCCCTGGACCTCTCCTCCTTTAGATGACAATGCATGATCTGGCTGTTCCACAAGGCTTTTGGTGAGGGAGATTTATTTATAAAATCATTTAATACCCCACCCCTTCTGCTCCAAGCAGCCCGGGGTGGCTTGCAATATAAAATCAATAAAACCATAAAATACAATAAAAAGGAAGGCACAAAACCAAAACTTCCCCCCTCCCCCCATTCCACCCTACACCCCATCTCCCTCACCAAAAGCCAGGCGGAACAGCCAGGTTTTACACATACGATGGAAGGAGGGGAGATGCGGGGCCACCTGGGCCTTCACCAGGAGGGAGTTCCACAGCCTAGGTGCGGCCACCAAGAATGTCCTCTCCATAGTGGCCCCCCAAACCACACAGGGGACCTCGAAAAGGGTGCGCCCAGCGGGCTGCAGAGGCTGCTCCAGAGCGCAGAGAGCGAGGCGGTCCTGCAGGTAAGTCAGGTCAAGGCCATATAGGGCTTTATAGGTCAAAACCAATACCTTGAATGAGGCCCGGAAGACTATAGGCAGCCAGTGCAGAGGTATAATGTGCTTACAGCGACCCATTCCCGTAAGGAGATGCGCCACAGCATTCTGTACTAGCTGTAGTCTCCAGACCGTCACCATAGGTAGCCCCTCGTAGTAATGAATCTCGAGGTAATGAAATCATGGATGATGGTGGCCAGGTCACTATCTGAAATATATGGCTGAAGCCGTTGCACTAGATGTAATTGGTGAAAGGCACTCCTCGCCACAGCCCCCACCTGGAAATCCAGGCACAGCAACAGATAGAGGAGCACGCCCAGACTACGGACCTGGGATACCGGCGAAGGGCGGATCCCATCAATGATGGAACCACCACATCCACTGCTCTTCCCACCACCATCACCTCCGTCTTGTCGGGATTCAGCTTCAGTTGGCTTGCCCTCATCCAATCCCCAACAGCCGTCAGATATCGGGTAAGCACTGAAACTGCCGGGTCTGGGCCAGATGAAAATGAGAGGTAGAGTTGGGTGTCATCAGCATATTGATGACACCGCACCCTATACCATCTCACGACCTCGCCGAGTGGCTGCATATACATGTTGAACAAGAGCGGGGACAGAATAGAACCTTGTGGGACACCACATGCGAGGTTCCATGGAGATGAGGAACAATCCCCAAGCACCACACGCTGAGTTCTCCCAACCAGGAAGGAGCGGAACCAGTCAAGGACAATCCTGCCCACTCCAGCTCGATCCTGCAAGCGAGTCACCAACATCTCATTGTCAACGGTATCAAAAGCAGCCGACAGATCTAACAAAATTAGCAGGGCCAAATGACCCTGATCTAATTTACAGCGAAGGTCATCGACCAAGGCCACAAGCGCAGTCTGTGTCTGTGCATAACCTGGACAAAAACTGGACTGAAAGGGATCCAGATAACCAGTACAGTCTAGATGCCCCTGCAACTGCTGGGTCACCACCCATTCAATAACCTTCCCTAAAAAGGGAAGGTTAGAGACCGAACGATAACTGGCGTGGGAGTCAACATCAAGTGATGGTTTTTTGAGCAGAGGCCGCACCATCGCCTCTTTGAGGCATCCCAGCACTCTGCCCTCCCGAAGGGAGGCATTGATCACCCTTGCCAGCAATAGCTCCACCGTCTCTTGGCTGGTCTTAACCAGCCAGGATGGGCACGGGTCAAGTTCATAAAAGGTGACCCTAGCTGCCCCAAGAACATCCCCCGCCCCGGTGCACGACACCAACTGAAATTGATCCCACAAAATCAGACCAGGTGGGGCTTCCACAACCTCTGGTTCACCCACTGCAATAAGTGCGATGTCAAAGTTGTGGTGAATTCAAGCAACTTTCTCTGCAAAATGATCACCAAACATGTCACAACGGGCATTAGATACCTCGGATTCCAGGCGGAGGGAGGGAGGGAGGGAGGATCAACCAACCCCCTCACCACCCGGAAAAGATCCGCTGGATGAGATTTTGCAGAGGCTATATGGGCAGCAAAAAACTCCTTTTTTGCTGCCCTTACAGCTACAGCATAGGCACATAGACTGCAACATAGAGCCAGTTTATCAACTTCAGCACGCGAACAGCACCACCGTTGCTCCAACCGCCGCCTTCCCGCTTCAGCAACCTCAGGCCCTCCATAAACCACGGAGGCCTTATGAGCCGTTGCTGAGGGAGCAGACACCTCAGAGCTGTCTAGTCAATGGCCTCCAACAGCCAGGTATTCCATAAAGCCACGAGGTCATTGAGTGGGCGGTCATCAAGATCAGAGGGTAACTCCAAGAGCTTTCCGGAACCACTCGAGTTCCATTAGTCTCCGGGGGCGACCAATCCGAATAGGTTCTACACCCCTCTGGGGGCAGACATGCGCTAGGAGATGTACTCACAGGAGGTAATGATCCGTCCATGACAAAGGTTCTACTGACACCTCACCCATCAATGAATACCCTGCCTCAAGGCCGGTGTAAAAAATCAGGTCCAGGGTATGTCCCCCATCATGCGTTGGACCGTTGACAATTTGGGACAGGCTCATGGTTGTCATGGAGGCCATGAACTCATGCTCTGTACCACTGAGACTGGCATCAGCATGTATGTTGAAGTCCCCCAAGACTGTTTTCAGGGAGCATAATACCACATCTGATACCAGCTCTGTCAGAGCGAGTAGGGATGCTGCCATACAGGTAGGTGCATGGTATACTAGCAGCATCCCCAATCTGTCCCCCACCAATTCAAACACAAGAGATGCGTGATAGGAGGGAGGGTGAAGGTTAGGGTGGTTGGGTTTTTGTGTATTTTTGTCTTTGACTTTCCCCAATTTTTGTATTAGTATAGTTTTAATGTATTTTTTTTAGATATGTTGTATTTATTGTTTTTATATTATATGTTTTGAATTGTTAGCTGCCCCGGCAAGAAGGGGTAGGATATAAGCGTTTAATAAATAAATAAATAAATAAATAGGGCTTGGTTCAGAAGTCTCTCTGGCCCAAGTCCCTTGGAATAAAGTAGGACTGACTCCTTGTGGGTGAGAGGCCTCTTCCCCAGAGAAGACTGACATCATGGTGTTCTGTGGGGGCAGGGTTAAGACATTCCCCTCCCCCATTCCTGATATGGTCCTATGTGCTAGGGCCTAGTACTAGCCTAGTCTGCAGGGATGTACAGTTCCCACTCCCCACCTGCAGCCTTCACCAAGAATCTTCTTACTCTTGCCCTGCACCTGATGCAGAGTGTATGGGTGTCTTTAAATCAACAAGGTGGGGAGGGGCGCTTGTAGCTGTTGAGTGACATGGCTGCAGAGCGCCCATGCACTTCATGTGCATGAGGAGCACTTCATATGGGCGGCTTCTGGCCTGGTGGCTACCCTGGTCACAGAGGCAGCCTCCTCACGTTGGCTGGCCCTGCATGGAGCACTCCTGACTTTTCAGTGGTGCTCCATATGGGACCATAAGTGACCGCTGCGTGATTCGCAGGAGCCTTCCCCCACGCACCACCTTCACCCGAGCAGTTGGATGCATGGTCAGCAGGGGGCCATGCGTGGACATGTCTCGTTCAAAAACACCCTTTGTGGCAGGGAAGCTGCCTAGAGTCAGGATGGAGGGGCAGCGGAGCAGGACTGTAATAGCTGGCCTGATGTTGCCACATGTGCAACCTGCACACATACTGATTGATTCCCCACACCCCCATGCTACAGCGCAATAGTTAATGTGGCCCTGAATATCCCTAGAAACAAAAAGGGTTAGTCATAGGCCTTTTTTGCATGGACGCCGGTGGGTGGAGATGGGTGGGTGAGCACACTCAGGGAACACCCGGCAGTGCTGAGCTGGGAGACGTTTACACAGACAGCACCGTGGGGCGTTGTGAGATGGAAGGGGAGGGGCCAACACACACCCATCGGCCAAACACCCCCCCCGGGAAACACCGAGCAAACACCCATGACATTTACACGGACAACCAAGACAGTGAACGATGGAGAAGCCCTGCCCAGCACAGCGATGGCACAACATGGCTGACTGAGGGCAAATGAAGTCACGTCACGCAGCTCCCCCCCTGAACTGCCAGACCTTGTACGGGCGTGGTAGGAGGGAGCAGGGATGACAGGAGACACAAAGTAGTGGCCCCTGGCCAGCCCCGTGACAGAGGCCAGATAGCTGGGCACCACGGACCCCCCACAAACCAGAACCTGCCCACACAACCGTGAACACAACCACACAGGGAAGGGCTGCATGGCCAAGGAGGTGGGGGGACCCCAGTGGGGGTGCAGGTTAGGGTGGGGCAGGAAGGGGCACATGGGAGAAAGGCAGAGGCCTGAAGCAGCAGAGGACCCCAACACAAACACCCACCCCCCTGGCAGAGCCCCATCACACACAATCCCAAGGCCCCCATAAAACGAGCCGGGAATGGGACACAGGCAGTCATGGCAGCAGGGACGGAAGCACACAGCACAGCCGGGCTGGCAGGGAATGGCGGGGGATGGGGGGCAGAACACACCAACTGCCAGCAATGCCACTGCAGCTCTCCAAACACCAATAACAGATGTGTATGGGCGAAGTGGGGGACCACCACAAAGGCAGGGAAGGGGGCAAGGCACCAGGACACCAAACTGATGGACCCCTGGCCCAAGGGACCAGAGGGAAAGTGGGGCATTGAGACAGGGATGGAGGGGGACATAAGGAAGGCATGACAGGCAGCCGGGTGGCCACGACCCCCAGGACAGGGAACCCAGAGTCAAGCCCAAGGGATCCGACAGAGCTGCAGCACAACTACCGGGGGGGGGGGAGCTCGAGATACCCAGTTCCTGCCAGTCAACCGTGGCACAAGCACCATAAGGTGCCCACACGATAGACCAGCTCAAAGGGAATTAAGGGGACACACAACCGGAGAAGGGAGCAAAATTACTTTAATAACAAGGGCAAACAGAGCGGAACATGGAACAGGGACAAGAGAGCTGGGGAGGCGGCACAGAGAGGGTTGGTGGGGTATAGGGATGCTGACCCCGTAAGCAGCTCCAGTGATCCGCCTGGGCACGGTCGAGCTGGTGCAGCTGCAGAACCTCCTCCTGCTCCCTGGTCCACTCTGCAAACATCGCCTGCACTGAGAGGGAGAGGGATCGAGCCATTAGGACGGTACAAGGACCCCAACAACGTGGAACCCAAAGCAGACAACAGGGGAGCGGCCCCGCGCACACGCAACATACTCACTGATCTCATACAGCCATGCCCCAAGCACAGAGCTCCGAGGCCGCATGCTGGAGCTGGCTGGCCATCTGTTCCAGGTGAAGTACGGTCAGGAAAACAACCAGAGTAGCTAGAAGGGATAATGGAGAGGGAGAAGGGGAGAGGGTGCACGGAAACTGTGCAGGTCAGTAAGCAGTAAGCACACACCCCACACATGGACCGTGGTTCACCCATGCCTGAACCCCAACTGCTTGAGTCAAGCAGGAACACGCGCGGACAACTGATGGGCCTGAAACAGTCCACACTCATGGTCAGCAGCCCGTCGTTCCTGCCGCCCATCCATCACCAACAGTGCAGATGGTGAGAACCAACAGGGGGCAACCTGAGTGGCGGTAGGTGGGGCAACCCCGGAGGGGGGGCCAGCCAGTGGATAACCCCCATCTGACACTGTGCTTGGCCTGTGCCAAGGTCCCCAAAGCAACAGTAGCCACTACAGAGGGGTTGGGGCCTGCACCCAGCACCCACCCACGTACAGGTGCATAATGGACAGCACTGCCATGGGACAGCACAAGCACACACGTGGCACACGCAACCCATGACAGACCTGCCAAGTCACCTAGGTGGTTGACAACACCACCACAAGGAATATCAGGGGACACCAGGTGGCCACCAGCAAATCAAGGACAGTGCTGTCAACAGAACGCGTTGGGCACCCCCACCCCACAGGCCGAACCTCCGATCCATCAGGGAGCCCCCAGGGGAATGCATCACACATCACAGGTTGCTACCTGACAGCCCAGTGAGCCCGAACATAAATCCCCCGGACCCCGGTCACACACACAAAAAAATCACTTGGGAAAGGCTGCAGCCATGGGGTGGGCGATCAGAGTGGCACACCATCACAAAAGCACTATAGGATGTACAGTCACAGGCAAGGTCTTTATTACTGATGGGGTGAAAGGGGGGGTATGGGCAAACAGGCTGGTGAATGGCCCATCACTCTGGGCCATTGTTGCACCCACTCCAAGAGGGATGGAGGCGGGGGTATACAGAAGCAGTGATGGGGTCTGACAGATGGGGCAACTGACCAAAGGGTCGTACAATACAGTGTGGAGGAGCAGCCCTGTCAAAGGGGAGGCAAGGCAAAGCACAGTCACGGGGAACACGGTGCCACGGAGTGGGAGGTTGGGACGCCCAGCTCAGGTCGAGGCCAGAGGGTGCTTGTGAAACATCTGTCCTGGGACAAGACCCTCCCAGGTGAATAGGCCCCTGTGGAATCCCCAGGAACACATATGCATATCCACCATGAACTGGGCCAGGAGGTGGTTCTCCGTGGCAGCTGCAGCCAAGACAACTGGTAGGTTCAGCACCGATCGCAGGGCGCCCAGCTACAATGTGATAGGGGTCCCAGTCAGTAGAGGTCCACCAACATCGGGAGGTAGCAGGCCCAGCTCCCCAAGAAGGGCCTGGCAGTCTGATTGTGGATGCAATACACCATGGGCAAGTAGGATGCTGGTGTAGTTGGTAGCAACAGGGGGACCCCCAGCCTGGAGGGCCAGTCCATACTCGGGTCGAGTAGCCACCAGGTGAACAGCCGTGATCTCCTGTGTGGTCCATGGCACAACAACGGGGGTTGGGTACCCCCAAAGAGGTTGTTGCAGGAGCGTGAAGCTGAGCTTCCTGGCATGCCTCTGGCAAGCCTGACCCCAAATGGATGGCCCATCACCCACAAGTACCATGACAGGAGACTGAATCCATCCATGACTGACGGGGTTGCTCATCAGCAGCTGGACATCGCGGCTCTGCCACAGCGTTCCCAACAGCATGTTGGCACATGGTGACCACTCCTCCCTTGCACCAACACCGGCCTCGGGGCCTGTTCCACACCCTGCCATTACCGTTTCAAGGGCTGGTTGCTGGATTGCCAGGGGCTCAACAGAGAGCGGCTGTGAATGAGCGATGCACGAGGGGCTGCACATCGCTAGCTGGTGTGAGACCTTACACAGCTGATAGTGGGCAGGCTGCTAGGCCCTGTGAATCCCTGACCCATGGAAACATTCCAGCGTTAGCGATGACAGTTCACCAAGGCCACGGCTGCCTCTAGCACGGAGCTAATGAGGCACTCCATGCAGCATATCTTGATTATGCACAGCTGCACAATGCCGTGGCCTTCACTCGCTGTGACAGATACAGGGCTGGTGTGGATGCATCCTGCCCACTGATCGCACGGGGGCATGTCATGGGCACAGGGGGGGAGGTAGGCCCCCTTGGCCACATTGCAGCCCTGTTGGGGCCCTAGCCCCAAGGCGTTCAGGTGGTCCATGCTGGTGGGGGGATGAGCTGGCGGGCCGGCGAGCAGGGATCCCTAACTGGTGCGCATAACACACCCATGGTACTGCACCAATCAATGGACTCCAAGCATGGTCTGCAAAAGTACATATGTGGGCCAGTTCCTGTACCCAGGTGTGGCGTATTGAGAGAGATGGTTGTGGTGTGGTGGGTGAGAGGTGATCATGACAGAGAGCAGAGCTAGAACATAGGTGGTGCTGTCCATTACTGGGTGTACGTGCAGAGCACGGGGGAGGAAGGTGTGCTTTGCGGTTTGCCCGTGGCAGTGGTCCCCATTACCTTGGGACAGCCGTTGACCAACAGGGGATGTGTGAAGTACGGTGTGGGTGTGCTGGGTGCACAGGGCATGGGGGTTGGAGGCACAGGCCGCAACTGGGTGGTTGGTTAGTGCACAGCCCAGTGATTGGTTGGGTGCTTCAGTGGGGCACTTTCACAGCTGTGCAGGCCTTGGGGCAAGCCACCCATTCATGTAGAGGCTAGTAGGGTACCTGCATAGTGATTCATCACTGGTTCCGGTGGTGGGTTCTCACGGAATCATGTGTGTTGTTGGTGGTACCATGCTGCCTGTTGATGAGCCCCCTGAGGAGAGGGCTGTCCTGTTAAAGGTCCTGGCCACATGCTTTATGATCCTGGACCAGGTGTTCCAGCAATGAACCGAGCTACTCCTGCCAGGGCCCCATTTCTACAACCATGGAACATGACACAGGAGAGCGGCCAGCATGCGCCAAGCAGCATCATTATGTGGGCGAGGAGGATAGCTGCTCACCGACATGCCCTGTTCGGAACATCTGTGTCTAAGGTCATGCGACTTGTCCTTTCCCAGTGGCCTCTCAACCTTTATGGCTGTCGTGTGACTGTCCCAACGCAGAGGATGAATTGGATGCATTCACGCACCAATGAATGGTGGGAGAACATGCTGGCTACCTGGACAGATGAGGAATGGAATGGATGGACCACTTCTGCATAAACCGCTCCCTGTTGACCCGGCTCGGAGAGATCCTGAACCCACATCTCCGGAGGCGAGCTACCAACATCCGCTGCCACCAGGGATGCTGATTGTCCATGGTGGTGTGGTGGCTGGCTACCCCCAATTCCTGTCAGAGCGTTGGAGAGCAGTTCAGAGTGGGGACTGCTACCGTTAAAAGGGCGCTCCATGATGTGTGTGACCTGATAGTGGAGCTGCTGCTTGAGCGGGTCAT
Organism: Sphenodon punctatus; assembly: GCA_003113815.1. Classification (NCBI taxonomy): domain Eukaryota; kingdom Metazoa; phylum Chordata; class Lepidosauria; order Sphenodontia; family Sphenodontidae; genus Sphenodon; species Sphenodon punctatus. The sequence continues at coordinate 853,878 of QEPC01012864.1, read as the reverse complement.
CCAGCTCCAGGATCCTGAGGTAGTGAGCTGCGGATTTGAGGACATGGGCTTCCCCCATTGTATCAGAGTGATAGACAGCACCCACATCCCTATCATCCGGCCCCCACACGCCAAGACGGACTATCTGAACCGGAAGCAGGCATTCTCAATAAATCTCCAGGCCGTTGTGGATCACAGGTGCCTGTTCACTGACGTGTACNCCTGTCAAAGGGGAGGCAAGGCAAAGCACAGTCACGGGGAACACGGTGCCACGGAGTGGGAGGTTGGGACGCCCAGCTCAGGTCGAGGCCAGAGGGTGCTTGTGAAACATCTGTCCTGGGACAAGACCCTCCCAGGTGAATAGGCCCCTGTGGAATCCCCAGGAACACATATGCATATCCACCATGAACTGGGCCAGGAGGTGGTTCTCCGTGGCAGCTGCAGCCCTGACACCTGGTAGGTTCAGCACCGATCGCAGGGCGCCCAGCTGCAATGTGATAGGGGTCCCAGTCAGTAGCGGTCCACCAACATCGGGCGGTAGCAGGCCCAGCTCCCCAAGAAGGGCCTGGCAGTCTGATTGTGGATGCAATACACCATGGGCAAGTAGGATGCTGGTGTAGTTGGTAGCAACAGGGGGACCCCCAGCCTGGAGGGCCAGTCCATACTCGGGTCGAGTAGCCACCAGGTGAACAGCCGTGATCTCCTGTGTGGTCCATGGCACAACAACGGGGGTTGGGTACCCCCAAAGAGGTTGTTGCAGGAGCGTGAAGCTGAGCTTCCTGGCATGCCTCTGGCAAGCCTGACCCCAAATGGATGGCCCATCACCCACAAGTACCATGACAGGAGACTGAATCCATCCATGACTGACGGGGTTGCTCATCAGCAGCTGGACATCGCGGCTCTGCCACAGCGTTCCCAACAGCATGTTGGCACATGGTGACCACTCCTCCCTTGCACCAACACCGGCCTCGGGGCCTGTTCCACACCCTGCCATTACCGTTTCAAGGGCTGGTTGCTGGATTGCCAGGGGCTCAACAGAGAGCGGCTGTGAATGAGCGATGCACGAGGGGCTGCACATCGCTAGCTGGTGTGAGACCTTACACAGCTGATAGTGGGCAGGCTGCTAGGCCCTGTGAATCCCTGACCCATGGAAACATTCCAGCGTTAGCGATGACAGTTCACCAAGGCCACGGCTGCCTCTAGCACGGAGCTAATGAGGCACTCCATGCAGCATATCTTGATTATGCACAGCTGCACAATGCCGTGGCCTTCACTCGCTGTGACAGATACAGGGCTGGTGTGGATGCATCCTGCCCACTGATCGCACGGGGGCATGTCATGGGCACAGGGGGGGAGGTAGGCCCCCTTGGCCACATTGCAGCCCTGTTGGGGCCCTAGCCCCAAGGCGTTCAGGTGGTCCATGCTGGTGGGGGGATGAGCTGGCGGGCCGGCGAGCAGGGATCCCTAACTGGTGCGCATAACACACCCATGGTACTGCACCAATCAATGGACTCCAAGCATGGTCTGCAAAAGTACATATGTGGGCCAGTTCCTGTACCCAGGTGTGGCGTATTGAGAGAGATGGTTGTGGTGTGGTGGGTGAGAGGTGATCATGACAGAGAGCAGAGCTAGAACATAGGTGGTGCTGTCCATTACTGGGTGTACGTGCAGAGCACGGGGGAGGAAGGTGTGCTTTGCGGTTTGCCCGTGGCAGTGGTCCCCATTACCTTGGGACAGCCGTTGACCAACAGGGGATGTGTGAAGTACGGTGTGGGTGTGCTGGGTGCACAGGGCATGGGGGTTGGAGGCACAGGCCGCAACTGGGTGGTTGGTTAGTGCACAGCCCAGTGATTGGTTGGGTGCTTCAGTGGGGCACTTTCACAGCTGTGCAGGCCTTGGGGCAAGCCACCCATTCATGTAGAGGCTAGTAGGGTACCTGCATAGTGATTCATCACTGGTTCCGGTGGTGGGTTCTCACGGAATCATGTGTGTTGTTGGTGGTACCATGCTGCCTGTTGATGAGCCCCCTGAGGAGAGGGCTGTCCTGTTAAAGGTCCTGGCCACATGCTTTATGATCCTGGACCAGGTGTTCCAGCAATGAACCGAGCTACTCCTGCCAGGGCCCCATTTCTACAACCATGGAACATGACACAGGAGAGCGGCCAGCATGCGCCAAGCAGCATCATTATGTGGGCGAGGAGGATAGCTGCTCACCGACATGCCCTGTTCGGAACATCTGTGTCTAAGGTCATGCGACTTGTCCTTTCCCAGTGGCCTCTCAACCTTTATGGCTGTCGTGTGACTGTCCCAACGCAGAGGATGAATTGGATGCATTCACGCACCAATGAATGGTGGGAGAACATGCTGGCTACCTGGACAGATGAGGAATGGAATGGATGGACCACTTCTGCATAAACCGCTCCCTGTTGACCCGGCTCGGAGAGATCCTGAACCCACATCTCCGGAAGCGAGCTACCAACATCCGCTGCCACCAGGGATGCTGATTGTCCATGGTGGTGTGGTGGCTGGCTACCCCCAATTCCTGTCAGAGCGTTGGAGAGCAGTTCAGAGTGGGGACTGCTACCGTTAAAAGGGCGCTCCATGATGTGTGTGACCTGATAGTGGAGCTGCTGCTTGAGCGGGTCATCCAGCTCCAGGATCCTGAGGTAGTGAGCTGCGGATTTGAGGACATGGGCTTCCCCCATTGTATCAGAGTGATAGACAGCACCCACATCCCTATCATCCGGCCCCCACACGCCAAGACGGACTATCTGAACCGGAAGAAGGCATTCTCAATAAATCTCAAAGCCATTGTGGATCACAGGTGCCTGTTCACTGACGTGTACACAGGGCAGTCAGGGACGAGCCATGATGCACGTGTTCTGCGGGCCTCACCCTTCTATGCCTGTATGTTCGATGGGGAGATTGCCCCCAATCTGAACCGGGTGATTGAGGGGGTATCCATGGCTCTAGTGGTGACTGGGGACCCCACCTACCTGCTGAACCCGTGGCTTATGAGGGCCTATCCCGTGGCTCGCACACCAGAGCGCAGGCTGTTCAATGAGTGCCTATTGTCTGCTCGGAGCGTGGTGGAGCGGACATTGATGCATTGGTGCCTACTCATGAACAGGAGCCAGTTTGATCTTGAGCATACCCCCATCCTTGTCCTGGCAGCCTGCATCCTGCAGAATATCTGTGAGACCGGCGGAGCTGCCCTTGACAACCCCCCACCTGTGCAGCGAGCGAGTCCCATGCCCCTGTACCAACATGTCCAGGGTAGGGCATTCAGGCGCATACCGGAGGAGAACAGGGATGCTCTCTGTAGGCACATAGTTGCCCAGATGGCAGGCAACTAACCCTGGCATATGGCTGCCCCCGCCTTCCATGGCCTGTGTAACCCGACCTAATAAAGACGGATATGTAATGACTACAAGCTCCCTGTGTATTCTTGGTTAGGTACTAGGGGTTCCCTGGTCCTGTGTGACCTGTGACCCGCGCAGCAGGGTCACCAACTTCCTTGCAGCCATGGCGTTAGTCATGGTTCAGGCTTTGGCCTGTCTCCGGATGGTGGTTAGTAGTGGTGGGACCCCGGGCCCATTACCGGCTACCGGATTTTACCGGTTACCGGTTTCACGAAAACCGGATTCCCGGATAAAATCCGGTATACCGGTACCGGATTTAATCCATTGCTTTCAATGGGGCGCTGTGTCCCCATTGAAAGCAATGGAATAAATTCCTCCCCCTCCCCCTGCCAGGCTGCGCGGGTGGAAGGGGGGACACCCCCCACCCACCCTGCCCAGCCTGGCTTTTTGTTGTAAAAAAGAACAGAGTGAGACCCCGAGGCGAGCCCCCCCCCCAGCACCAGCGGCCGCGGCGTCCCCGCAGCCGCAGGTAAGTATGACCCGATCCCTGGGGGGGGTGGGGGTGTTTAACACCCCCACCCCCCCCAGGGATCACCCCTACAGCGCGCTTGCCGCTTACCTTGGGGAGCTCCGGCGGCGGCGGGCGGCCCGGCGGCTTCAGCGCCGGCTGTGGCTGCCGGCGTCAGGACGCTGTAGGCCTTCCGGTGCACTTCCGGGTTTCACCGGAAGGCCTAGAACGTCCTGAAGCCGGCAGCCACAGCCGGCGCTGAAGCCGCCGGGCCGCCCGCCGCCGCCGGAGCTCCCCAAGGTAAGCGGCAAGCGCGCTGTAGGGGTGATCCCTGGGGGGGGTGGGGGTGTTAAACACCCCCACCCCCCCCAGGGATCGGGTCATACTTACCCGCGGCTGCGGGGACGCCGCGGCCGCTGGTGCTGGGGGGGGGCTCGCCTCGGGGTCTCACTCTGTTCTTTTTTACAACAAAAAGCCAGGCTGGGCAGGGTGGGTGGGGGGTGTCCCCCCTTCCACCCGCGCAGCCTGGACTCGGGGAGGGGTTTTTTTTTTTAAACAGTTTTCCTGGGGCTTTAAATTTTTTGACATTGCAGCCATTTAAAAATGGCTGCAATGTCAAAAAACCGGTACACTGAAATCCGGTACCGGGGGTCGGATTACCGGGCCGAATCCGATAATGCCGGTACGCCCGATACCGGCATTATCGGATACCGGATTCTACCGGTTCCCCACCCCTAGTGGTTAGCATAGGCAGTGCAAATGTGCTATCTATGTGCAGGCCTGTACCCTTTCATGGGTGGTCTGTTGTCTCCCCACCGCCTTCTTGCAGGCAGGAGCGGTATAGGTTCCGCTTCTGTATTGCGCATGGCATGACCCTGTATGTCCGTTTCCAGACCCCTCCCCACACATGAGTCCCCCTTGACATAACAATCGACATAGAGGTGCAGTATAACAATATCTACGGGCCCTTGCTGCCACCATCTGCTGAGACTGGTGGCCTGACGGCTGGGGCTCTCTGTCGTCCACTGGCCCCTCCACTCCGGGCTGAGGTATTGGACCCTGCGATGTAGGAACATACGGTAAGTGTTATAATAATACCTGGGATTTAACCCCTACACCGTAGCCCTCTGGGGGTGCCATGGATCTCCATGCTGCATCCCCTCCGCCCATCCCTCTGCAGGTAGCGATCCATTCCCGACACACACACACACCCCTTTGCAGACAGATATGTGATCCGGCTTACCAGAGCTGGTGGGGCAGCTGGCATGGCAGTTGGTCACCTGAAGGATGTTCAGTGGAGGCTGTGGTTCCTGGAGGAGGGGTCTCAGAGGCAGCTGTGGAGGAACTGGGAGGGGTGCAGGCTGGGAGGGCGACCCCACGGGTTGCTGTTGTGGGGCTATGTGGGGGAAAGGTACCCTGTGCACGAGGCCAGGGAAGGGGTGCTGCTGGGGAAACCAGGGTTGTCCGAAGTGCTGGGGAGGGGGCACCTGCACCTGTGGGAGGGTGCCCTGGTAGTAATCGGCTGCCATCCCTCCATCTGCACCTGGAGGGCCCATGTCACGCTGGGGTTCTCTCTGCAGGAGCCCCACAACCTCCCCAATGAGTTCAAAGGCCTATGCAGATGTCCCCTCCAGCGTGACACTGGCCTTCACCCTCTTGGCCCTGTTGAGCCGCATCTCACGGTGGAGGGTGGCAGTCTGGCGCCTGTTCCACAGGTGTTCAGTGCGGGACTGGTTGAGCATTGCTGCCAATATGTCCTAGTCCCTATCCCCCTCCCCTTTTGCACCTCCCTGGTGAGGGTGAGCTCCTCGGAGTGCACTTCGGCTAACCTTCTGGTTTCCTCCAGCAGTTCCCTCCCCAGGTCCTCTCTCCTCCTCCAGTTCCTAGCCTGCATCTCCTGATTCCTCTCAGTGCTGCCAGCAGCAGCACGTCTCGCAGGAACAGGGCATTCATCTGTGGAAAACCTGTTACCCCATGGGTTGTGTTGCTTGCCATTTCCATACCCTGTACCCCTAATGGTGCAACTGTTTGCCACAGGGACTGCCTGCCCCCCTTCCGTGTATGTCCCGGTGTTGATCGGGACCAACAGGGGGGAGTCCCTGTATTCCCATCCTCTGTGTCGGACCGCAGTGGTGGCCCCATTTGAGCGCGCCTTCACCCGGGGCTACGCTGTCCCAGCACCTCATTGTGGACATGTCTTGTGGTCCCTCTTCCCTTGTGACCCCACATCTGCATTCCTGTCAGGGGATGTTAACCTGTGTAGCTAGCTACGGTCCCCTACTGTGGGGCCCCCCAGCCCTTCCCGGTCTTGCATGGTGGGTGTATTACTCAAGGGGCTACCTCTGTGGCCTGCCTGCTTCCCCATAGCCCCGGCACTGCCCACGACCCTTCCCTTGTCTGTGGTGGCCTACCATCGTTGTCCTGTTGACTGGTTCTCGGGATGCCACTAGTTCCTCCTCGACTACCTCCTCCTTTGCGACCTCCTCATGAACCTCCAGGCACCCTTGAGCTGTAATGGGAATGGTGATCCATCAGGTGATCCCTGCTGCCTGGCATGGGCTCCAGTCACTGTGGCCACCCCCCGCCCCAGGTCCTGGTTGTGTTCCTACCTGGATCATATTCCTCCGCATCCTGGGAGGCATCCTGGGTGTCCGTCTGCTCCGTGTGCACCCCCCGCCCTCGTGGCCTGTTGCCCTGTGGCTTTTGTGGGTGCACGTGGAGGGTGATGTTTGTGTTATCGGTTTCCTGGGACACCTCCTCCCCCTGTGTGGCAGGGGGTTGTCCCTTCCTGCATCCTGGCTAGCCTCACCAGGGGCAGTGTTGTCCCACTGCTCCAGGAGGTCGGGTGTTGTCAGCACCCTCTTTCTGCCCCTGGCGAAGGTGGTGCTGTGTATGCGGGAGGCAACTATATCCCCATCCATGCAGAGGAACCGGCCCAGCTCATCATGGAACTCCATTGTACTCATGGCACAGCCAGACTTGAGATTGTTGTTCTTGATATACTTCTAGCCGGACCTCAAGTCCTTTGCCTGCTGCATGCACTGGGTGACATCCCTATTGTACCCCTGCCACTGCATCTCCTGGGTGATGGCTTCATAGACCTGTCTGGTTTTGTATCTGCGCACCAGGCCGTGCTGGACCTTTTTGGGCCCCCAAATGTGTATGAAGTTCTGGGTATCCTGCCTCGACCAGGGCTCCCCCTTTTGGGTACCACGTGTGGGGGGCCTTCCAGCTTGGCGGCTTGGGGCCCGCCCGGTAGCTGTGGTGGCAGTGGAGCTGGTCATCTCATGTTGGGGGTATTCAATGGGGTTAGCATCTGTCCCACAGCCCCTCTATGGGGCAGAGACACTGACAGTAGGATTAATCCCTTATGCAAAGTGCTAATTCCTTTCCAAATGCATGTGAGGGAATTAGCACGATTGTTAAACCTTGCTTTCTGAGTTAAACTTTTTTGGATTAATTGTGCATAGCACCTGCTGTATTCAAACGCACCCCTGTCCCCTCAGTCTTGCAGCTACAGGGGAGGCAGGGACAAGTTCTGCTAAACTGCCTGGGCCCATCCATCGCTCTCCACACAGAACTTTAGGGCTATCAGTGACCGGGAAAATAAATATATTCAATCTCGCCTCAGCAGCCGGAGCTGTTAGAGCGGACGGGAGAGTTCAGCTGTGGGTTATGTTCGCAGCTAAGCGCATTCTTTTTTCATTTTGGTGGGGGGATTTGTCAGAACTGTCAGGTGGTAATTGATATCTATGATGTGATTTGTCAGATGCCCACATCAGCTCCTGGGATCATGCGTCTTGCATAAGGGGCTGGCTCTTAATAGATCAGCGTGACTTCTGCCAGCTCAGCCTTCGGATATTCCCCCTGGGGACTTTATAAGAGGGGTAGAAATATTGGCTGCTGTCTGTCTTGAATGATGGGCTAGGAAATAAAAGTCAAGCATTGTTTGTGTGTGTTTAATGACAGTCTCTGCCCTCTCTGACCCAAGGATCTCAAAGCATCTCCATAATGGCATGGGGTCATCATTCCCTTCTTATAGCTGGGTGATGGGAGAGGAGGAGTGACTCACACTTAGCCATGCAGATGAGGTAGGATTAGAGCCTAGGAGTCCTGTCTCCCAGTCACTAGACCTTCTCATTTCCCAGTCCCCCTGCTCTGACCATTTGACACTGCACTCCCCCCATGAATAGAACCCAGGAATTCTGACTCCCAGTAGTCCCCACTCTGGCATGTACTAAACCGCCATTCCCTCCCAGAGCTGAGAAGAGAACTTGGGAGTCCTGTCTCCCAGTCCACTCCTCTGACCAGCAGAACACCCTCCAGTCCTCTCCCAAATCTACGAAGAGAGCCCCATTCCTTCACCCAGTGGCACAACTACTATGGAGCAAGGGGGCTCAGATGAGCCTGTGGGCCCCTCACTCTGGGGGAGCAGGAGGGACTGCTAGGAAATTTTCAGAGTGGGCAAGGGGGAGGGAGCAAGAGCAGTGCCTGAACTCTGCTAACAGCCCCCACCTACTCTGAAAATTTCCTAGTTCTGCTCAGGCCACTGGAAGGAAGTTTTCAGAGTGGGGCTGGGGTGGAGTGCTGGCCCTGTTCTTGCCCACTTTGAAAACCCTAGTGTGGTTGCTGCTTCTTCACACGCAGTGGGGGACACCATCTTCAGGCTGGCTGGGAGTCCTCCTAGGAGGGCTTTTGCTAATCAGGGGGTGAGGGGCCAACCGGGAGCCCTGCTGAAGACCATCTGTTCTGAGCTCATGGCAGTGGCCTGTAGTGGGACTCCTGGACCATCCCCAGAAGCAGCAGCTCCTAAACATCCCCCCGCCCCTTCCACCAAGAAGTGTAAGCTACACAGGAATGATGGCAAGGGGTAACTAGGGGAAGTGGATGTGTCCCCAAAATACATTCTGTGATTCTTCAATAATAATAATTAAGTAATTATAATTAAATATTTAATATTACTAAAGTGGGGCAGTCTCACCTAAGGCAGAACTGTTGGGAGGTATGCTTGAATGTCGCATGTTACTTAGCTCCCATTGTTGAAACTGGTATTATTCATCCTCTTTCTGTGTGGAATCCCTTAACTAGAGGTGGGACCCCGGGCCCATTACCGGCTACCGGATTTACCGGTTACCGGTTCTGCAAAAACCGGATTCCCGGATTAAATCCGGTATACCGGTACCGGATTTATTTCATTGAGTTCAATGGGGCGCTGTGTCC